>OENM01000005.1:226635-332976 GCA_900239745.1 Rotaria magnacalcarata
GAATGAAGTTTAGCATTGTTTGCGTCTATTTTTTTCATTCGTTTTAAACAACGTAACATTAGAAGATGTTTTTCTAAAGAAAATTTCTGAATTATTATTTTGATTATTCTTATTAAAGTACATACTTCGTCGATAATAAACTTCGAAACCTAGATAATGTGTTTGTATGAAATTACCAGAAAAATCTTCAAGCGGTTGTAAGAATCGCATCGCTTCTTCTAATGGTTTTTCACACTAAAAATATCAATTGATATAGAACTAAATAACGCTAATTGATTACGTACGTGTTCAAGTTTTTCGGCAACAATTTCTTCTTCTTTGACTTTTTCTTCTTCAGCATCTTCTTTATTTCGGCTACGTTGAAATTCTTTTTTACGACGTTCAGCTTCCATTAGTTTTTGTTTTTCTTGTTGTTCACGTAATTGTTGTTTACGTAGTTTATTTTTATGTTTTTTTGCTTCAGCAGCTGACATATTAGCTGTAAAATGAAATAAATGTATTATATTTGGATTGTTCTTTGTTGTTAATTAAAAAATTACTTTTCGTTTATTACAATTTTCATTGCATAATACATATTCTTATTCCGATGATTTATTACTTTCTATAAGAACCTTAAGTATTTGCACGCAAATATTCTGTATCAGACCGCCGACCTTCTCTTCAAATTTACAATTAGCGCTAGCTGTAGGAAGAAATTAAGTAGAGATATCTATTTACTTCTCGCTTCTTAGACAAGTCATCAAAAGTTAAATCTAAATAGTTCGATCGTGACCTCGAAATAATAGGTAAGTACACTTTTATGTCTATCATGGTCTTTGCTCGCGCTATCGTATTTTGCTTACCAAGAGTATTATTTGTATCATCATCTTGTTCGGAAACAGGATGATCATAGAGACGAATATAAATCTAAATGATTAGAGTAAATTATTTTGTTGTGTCGTATTTTAAAATTATTTACTTCAACAGCAATTTCGGCTGCTTGACGAAAAAATCGATGACCCTTTATATGATCTTCAAGATTAAGCATATCAACATAAGCACAAAGCACCATTTTGCGGAGACAATACGAATGAAAATCAAATTGATCATCCATGAATTCTTGAAAATGCTACATCAAACAAAACAAAAACAATACTAGTTTTATCAAAAAAGAAGACAAACATACTCGATCGATTTCGTGGCATTTTTTAAGAGCTTCACCGTATCTTTTTAAACGACGATAGGCTCGTGCCATTCCTAATTCAAACCACATACATTGCATTTCACGAAGATAATCAGCTGGTGAAGAATTTTCCTTTACAATAAGAAAATCTTATAAATTTTAGAAGTTTAAATTCAACAAAAACTGTTACTCGTGTAAATTTTCCGGCAATTTCAAGTGCAGTATTTATTTGATTAGCACGTAAGAAATATTTAGTACATTTACAATTGACAAATCGATCAGCTGTATCCATTGATTGAGCTTCATCCATCCATGAAGCAGCCGTTTGATAATCGCCAGCATGCTATCGAGAAAATAAATAAAATGAAAAGCAAAAGTAACGTACAACAAAAGCAAACCTTAAATATTTTTGCCTTAAACATATAGAGCTCGACAAGTGTTGGTGTATCACATATAGCTTGATTGATATATTGAAATGCTTTGTTTATTTCACCTAAATAATCGTAATGTTGCGCCAGATAGTACTGTAACCAAAGAAGACTTGTAGCTGGTTCGACTTCTGCTGTTAAATTTTCAGTATCTGTTGTAGATGACGAAAAATTCATTGTTTCTTTTTGCTAATAAACTATTCAAAATTTTACCAGATAAAGTTTCGAATGTTCCATATTTAGTTAGATTACTTAAATAAGTGCGTAGAAGTGCATCAATTATTGGAACCTGTAGTAACAAAAAAAGCAGAAGAAAAAGAATTTAAGGATACCAAAGAAAAAAGACTGACTTTTTCTGATGTTGCGTATAAAGATTTAACAGATTGAAACAGTGAGGGTACACCTTTTTGAAATCCTTTTTGTAGATATGATCCAATTGCTTTCGCAAATGATTCACCTAAAACAGTTAAAGTCTACATATATTTTCCAATAGACAAGTTTTTTGATGAAATCTCTGGAAAGGAGGCTATAATTTTTTATTATTTCATCTTTCTAGAATCGTATTTGTAACTTTTAAAATCGAACATTATATATTTCGAATATCAAACTAGTCCAATATACTATTCATGTAAATCGAACGTAATCTACTATGAACCATCAATTAAATGAAAGTCTATCTGGCTTGCATCATTTTCAAGCAAAAATATTATTACCGGTTAGAAAGTGTAAAGTAATTTGTTTGGGTGCATCAGCTCTAGGATATTTTTCAATAAGATTTTCATATAATTTTGTTTTATCATTAATATCCGTTACTTGTAGACATTTTTCTAACATATGATAATATTTCTTATTTTCAGTATTACGTTCAATTAAATCTCGTAGAATTGTTTCCGCACGATCATTTGTACCCAAACGCATGTATAGATCATATTTTATTTCTGCTATAGTTAATTTATTGTAAATATCTTTTTCATGTACTTGTATATGACGTAGAGCATCTTCATATTGTCCACTCTCACGTAAAACAAAATTTTGATATAGTAAATATTCTGAATGTTCAATATCAAATGGTTTGTCTGGCGAAAGTGCTGGACGATCTTGTTGAGTTTTTCGAAATTCTTCGAGTACACTTTGTGCCATATCATAATCACCTAATAAATGATAAGACATTGCAAAGCCAACCCATGATTGACGTTGACCAGGTTTTAAATTAAATAGTTGATGACGTGTTTCCTGAGAGAAAGAAGTAATTTCTTATGATTCAGTTAGTGATTTTCTTCATCGATTTATTACTTTATAACCATCGAGATCACGCATTTGAATTTGTAATAATGATAAATCACGAAGAATTGTTAGACTATCCTATGATAAGAAATAATTGATGGATACCAAATAGGAATGATAGAAATGGAATTTTCTAAAAAATAGAAACTTATGCATTACTTACTTTTTCACATTGTAATGCTCTTTTATAAGCTTTGATTGCTTCATCATATTTTCGTTCAGATCTTTGCCATAGACCATAGACATGCCATACTACATGACTTGTGAAATTGTTTTTGATTCCATTACGAATATTTTCTAAAGATTCTTCTTTTCTACCCATAGAATTAAGGATTAAACCTTTCATAGCCAATGTTTCTAGATATCAAAATAATGTTGCAATTAATTTATTCTTTATTGAGATCATATACATACCGCCATGATTTGGGAATTTTTTTAATATTTCTTTAGTACATGACAAACCTTTTTTATATTGTTTTTGTTCATAAAAACGCTATTTTTAAACACAAAATAAAACAAGATCAAAAATTGATTCATAAGAGAAAAATATAATTTTACCACAAGCTTTTTAAATTGACTATTTTCGCGTGTTGGTAATTGTTGACTGGCAGGTTGAGTTGATTGATTTGTTGATGACATGATTGTCTCTCTATAAATGAAAGCAAACAGTAAGATATAATAAATTTATAAGTTCAATTTTGGAATTAATAAAAATACACTTTTGTTAATATACAATTTTAATGTAAAAATTAAATAGGATTAGGAGAAGAGAAAATTTTGAAATCCTATAAAGGAAGAACAAGCAAATAAAATAAACAATGAAAAGAAAAAAGGGAGGTCGACATTGAAATATCAAACATCCAATACTTGCTGATATAAGAGATCCGAAGAATTTCAATGGTTGAGTTCACACCATTAACATTAACATACAATCTAGACATCTATTCAATGAATACTGCCGCCATCTAGTGTGGCTACATATATGGATCGTTTCCTCAGTTTCACTTTCTGTTCGCATGAAGATCATATACGTATAACTATAGTATTTAATAGTGTGCATTAATTATTACATCAAATAGAAATGGTACAATGTAATCACTATCATCGGAATCTGATTTACGTCTATCCATTACTAGACCAGACTGTAGCAGATCCCGAAATAACATAGCGTCAAACGAGTCAACGAATGATGCACACTTTACGCGAAAAACATTATTTTTTATTTCTTCTTTCGATATCATTCAAGAATAATATCCGTCTGATTATCTAAGTCATATTTTTTCATTGTTGAAGTCATATACAAGCATTTTGATTTGAGGTAACGTCTCATTTCTCATATTACTAGTAGGATATTGCTTTTGTTTCGTTTACTGAATATTAGAGAATGATATTTTTCTTCTCTTGTAGCTCGAGCTAGTTTTTGTTTGGTCAATTTTGACAACGAACATGCTGATGAGAGGTTGTTTTTAGTGTTTTCTTTAATTTTTCTAAAAATAAAATAAAGTGAACGTATTGTTTTCGCCATGCACTTTCAACACAATATATCAATCAGTATTAAGACGCAAACGGAACGAACTTTTGAACGGAGATGGGCAAGTCAGCGATTTTTTTGACTCCAGTCAAGTCAAGTTGGTGTTCAACCCGATTTTCATTGACTTTTCTTAAATTGAAAGCAAATTATCGACAACATTGTTTCCTTGACCCATATCATAGTTTTACTATTGTTTTCTAAGTTATGAATCAATTCAATTCTTATAAAAACAAAGAAAACAACGTATTTTCGTGAAGCAAATTTTCGAGAAATGAAACACCCAATAGAAATTGAGAAAAATTGTTTTGTACATATTTTAACCGCGATCATCTTATTTCACGCGATTTCACCATGGGAGCAAATTTCCTGATCTTCATTTTCATTTTCCATTACATTTCAAGTTAGAAAATCGAAATTGAAGTAAATCACATACCTTCAAATATATACATCTTTTGACTTGACTTGATTTGACTTGCCCATCTCTGCTTTTGAAGATATTTTGTCTTTCTTTTGAACTAATTCAATACAATTTTTAAATTTAAAATTTTGGATTTCATTTGGATATGGACCTTATTTGAACGAACAGCTAATTAGTCAGCAAAATTTAGACAATCTTTTGTATTCATTCAAACTACTATAATATTTTCTTATGTTAACTCTGTAAAATCATATTCTAGACAGTTTACTCTAAGAACGATAGTTCCGGCATGAATTCTGACCTACAGGATTTTGTTTCCATTCTTTATTCGAATTTATTCACCCATAAAAGAGTAATCAAAGGCTTAAAATTAAGTACTAGATTTGGTAAAACATGCAAATAATGATCGTGACGAACTTCTTATTATCTGTGTGTTTCAGTAACAACTATAGGTTTTTGTATCTTGACAAACATTATTTTATGTTATTTATCGTTTTTCTTCTCGTTCAGAGTGTTAGAGTGTTTTATTTACATGAAAATATGAATCTTTCTGGTTTTCTTTAATATTCCGTTTATTTATATGTCAAAAGCATTTCTTTTTATATTATAGAAAAGTGAGACCTATCCATAAGTATTGGTTATTCTTTAAATATGTAATTGAAAACAAAACAAAGATCGAATCATGTTGTTGTTTTTTTAATTTGTTATTGCTATATTAGCCACTCAATAATATTACACAATTGGAATACGAATAAAAAGACATTTTTTTTTATCGAAAAAAAAAGAGTTTTCTTTTTCTAGTAAGTATATGTTTGTCCTTGTTGCATAGAATAATCATATGATAAATCTGTATTCATCATCCATGGCATCGGTTGCATCGATGAATGGTTTGCATGTTTTGCTCGAAGGCGTGCTTGTCTACGGCGAAAATCACCTCGAACAAAAGCATCAAGTGAAGCTGGATGAATACCCCAATAATAGCCACGACCATTTTCAGATTTTTTTTGTCGAATAAAACATTCATTCAGAGATAAATTATGTCGAATAGAATTTCGCCAGGCTTTAGTTTGCGATGTTGCAAAATAAGGATACTGATGCATAATCCATTCGTAGATATCGACAAGCAACATTTGATAATTCGGTGAGGATAAAATAGCTCGAGCAATCATTGCTACATAGGATTCTTCGGGTTTAGCATGTAATTTTTTACTATTATGCACTGATTGAGAATACATTTGTTCGTTAGATGGACTGGAACTAAGATAGCCGCTGTCTTGTGGATTCATATTTCTATATAAAAGCAAAGCAAAAATATATTGGTGTAAGTAGCATGTAGATTTAATCTAAACGAAATTGTAACCTACTTTTCGCGAGTACACTTTAAATGTAATGTGCTGCTTAACACTTAACAATTCGATTTGATTCAAAATCAGAAATAATTTTGTACAATAGGTTAATCAAAAGTTTCCTTCGATTGCTATTGTTTTCGACTTGAGGGTGTGTATGGATTAGAAGAAAATTTGATTTGAATTATATGTTATCTAGTGCAGACAATACTTTATTTATATGTCTGTTTCTCTCTCTCTCTCTCTTTCGTTCTCTCTACAGAAAATGAAACTGTTGATACACTATGAACGATGATGAACTATTTCTGCTGTGTTTGAAATTGATTAATGATACCGGTACAGAGTGGCAGCTTGTTCATCAATTTCTGTTGTTCTCACGTAAATATAAATTTTTCGACAGGAGAAAGCAAACGTGTCATCAACATGTTGATCAATGATCAACTAGAACATGATCACTTGTAAGCTGCCGTACGAATTTTTTTTTCTTTTTTTATAAATGACTTCACCACAGATAAGTAAATATCTTACAGTGACGATAAAAACATGATGATAGAAGTTTTAATTTCATTGATTACCGGTTGTCTTTCCCATGAAGAGATTAAATAAAAGCATGCAAATTCTGTTGGTAATTACTTTGAAATAGTCGGTTATTCTTTCTTTTAATATTCATTAAGGGTCCCCTCCCCCACTCAAAAAAGTCAATTTTCTTTGGAAAATCGAAAATTGAGATTTCTGCTTTAGGAACATTTAAATGGGCTGAAATTTGGAGGATATGTTGGGGCTATAGTGAAGAGTTTGTGATAAAATTTTCAGCCCCAAATCGGCAGGTTTTAGGGAGATATGGACCAAACAATGGTTAAAAATAACAGATTTTGGTATCCCAATCCTCTCCTTCCCGGTCCATTCAATGTATTAATATTTTTTGTTTATTTGAAAGAGCATCTCGAGGCGGAGGGCATGATGTTGCCCTTTTATGAATTAGGCCTTTGTTTGGTCAATATACAGCCAGTTATATGATTTTTCTACCATTTTTTGGCACTTTTTTGAGTCATTGAACTTGTGATTCATTTTTTGCACTTAAAAATGGACTATTTCAAAAAAAGGACAACGTCATGCCCTGCGTTTTGAGATGCTCTTTCCAACCAAAAACAAATATGAATTGAACGAACCAGGATCAAGAAGTTTGGGATGCGAAATGAGTCATTTTTTACCCTTGTTTGGCTCATATCTCCCTGAAATCTAAAGATTTCTGGCTGAAATTTTTATGGTAGCCTTCCATTTCTAGTACCAACATATCCTGAAAGTTTCATCTCATTTGGATGTTCCTAGGTTGAAATCGATTTTTGAGTGGGGGGGCGGGGCCTTAAGACGCTGAAATAAATGGTTCTAGTTTCAATTATTTTCAGACGATTTTTGCTGGAAGAAAAAAATATTAAAAAAGAAAACAATGGCAAATTATTGATTCAGATATTTTGTCAAAATTAAAGTTAATGACAATGCTCACAAAGAGTGTCCTTCAGTTAAACATGTAATCCGCCATGAGATCTCAAACAGGCAATACTAGTCGCGTTCTTAATTAGTATCAATAGCAAGAATAACAAAGAAAAATTAGTTCGATTACAATAACATTCAAATATGTTTTCTTTTCTATATAAAGAATTCTCTAATGAATATAACCGAGTAACTAGATATATCATTATTGCTTTCCCAAACAAAATAGAGTTAAATATTGACGTCATTTTCTTTTTATGTGTGCATGAATTATGCGGAGGAGAACACACTGCTTTGTTATAAATTCTGAAGGTTAAAATTTATCTCTTATGAGATTCGATCAAACGAATATTTTATGTTTTTGAACCCAGAAAACAATAAGTAGTTTTCTGAACTCAAGTGCTTTTCTTTGCTTTTAAACTAATACACAATAGATAAAATGAATTATATACACATCTACGAATACAAAAGCAAGAGAAAAAAAATTGTAATCTATTAACATTAGATATAATATTTTATTTTACTGATATTCCGGCCTATATTGTACATATTGACTAAGACGATATGGAATTTCACTAACAATATCTTCAAATTTTCCATTTGACTGATATAAATAACGTAATAATAAACGACGACAAATAGATTTTAAATTAAGTTCATTGGGCAGAACAATAATTGATATTTGTAATTCTCTCCCACCATTATTTTTTGTTGTACAAAATGCCATTCTTGAAGAACATACAGAAAAAACTGGTGTCAAAAAATTTCGACACATGTGTAACGGACATGTATGTGACATTAATTGATTATGAACACGAGTTAAACGTTGCAATGTATTTGCATTATACATATCAAAATAACTAATTGGTAGTGTTTGTCCACAATGACATCGTGTATCAGCAAATGTTAATATCATATAAACACTATCAGGAGTATAAATGATTGATAGAAGTCGAAATCCTTCATCAAATGAAATATTTTCATAGGTATATGTTGACCATGTATGTACATTTTTTAACGTCAAATATGAACCAATATATTGTTCATTCAGTCGAATGGTTTGTGTTTGTGTTTTATTTGAACCACCTGGTGTTAATGCAGCTATATTATAACTAATCAAAGTACTTTGATGCTGAGTTATACATGTATATAGAGCTAAACGAGATGACCAATGATTGGGACTAAATTGAAATCGAGCATGAGTATCAATCGGAAAAATTCGACGATAAAGTTTAGCTTCTTTTTTAATAACTAGAATTCAAAATCGGCATTTCTATTTAAGAACAAAATATTATTTTCGATAGTAAACTTTACTTTTATAAAAATCTAATGCAGCTGATCTACCCAACATTGGTACACGTAGAATAACTTGTGTTCTATCCATGGACCAAGCCGAATGAACTTTACTGGCATCAACTAATCCATTGTAATCATCGCCAAGTGCACATACATACCTATTTAATTTTAAGTCCACAATAATAAATTTTGTTTTATCTAATACAACAGAATAAATCGATAGCATGACCGTTTCACCATGATCAAAACCTGATGTTGAACAGCCATTAACAATGCGATGAACAGAATAATTTTGTAATGAGCTAATCATTGCTGGTATATAATTATATTCGAAATGTTCACGCAATTTTTTACTCTTGGTCGATGCAGATGACGACGGAAGAATTGAACGTGATGTACAACGAAATCGTTTTGTTGAACATCGAGTAAAACCATGAAGTTTACGTGACAAAGATTCTGAACAGAAACCCGGAGCACATACACTATGTAGTTCAGAATTACATGCAAATATATGATGAGCAAAACCGAATACTTCTAAAATTAATTAAATTAAAATAGATTGTTTTATTTTTTATTTCATACGTGAAATTCCATGAAGCCAATCAGCATGTAAACAACGATGAATTTCCTCCCATCCATAATAAATTGTTCTTTTATTAATAGTTAAAGATTTGTTTGCTGAAGTACTGGATGATCGCCATGTATTATTATCACTAGTTGAAGATTTTAATTGACGATTAGACTTCGAATTATGCAGACCCATTCTTCGAGCATAAATTTAATTAAAGATTCTTTTTTTGTTATGTTTGAGTACTTCTAAACGAATTTATCTATGAAGGACGAAAGTTGAATATAATTTTCAAGAGTACTTAAAAATATAATGAAATCTATAGCCAAAAATAACACTATCTCTATTGATGCCATTAGTACAGTGTATATGCAAGCAAAGTTTCCTTACTCGCTCTTCCTCTTTCTTGTTGTCGAACAAAGGAGAAGTTATCTATTATATAGATAAAAAAAGGATAGCATGATGATAGAACTAGAAGATTAAAAAAAACCGATGACAGAATGGAGTCTCCAAGGAAAATATCTTTGTGTTATATAGACAGGCATTACTAACATGATTGTTAGCAAGAAAGAAAGTGTAGTTTCTTATGTCGAGAGCGAAGATGTTTTCAACTTGATGATTGAATTATCTACTTGATGAATGGACGATTTCGGTCAATCCATCGGGACACTGCGCGTGACAAAAAAAGTCATATCATCGTCACCAGTCAAACAACGTGCGCAGTAAATTGTATTAGACCACGGTTTTTCTCTTTTATTGCTCACGTCACTCTGTTTTATTTATTTAATCATTGAAGACTATCAGCATCTGATTTTTCTATCATACACAACTAATCGAACATGACAATTATGGCGTACTTTATCTTAGTCTAATCTAAATCCATACGAATAGTCAACATCATAAACGTTTTTTTACCATCTGCTTTCTATAAGACAAAATAAATAAAAAGAACTGATTACAATGAATTAAAGCTATGCTTTTTTTTTTATTCTAACCATTTGAAAATTTACTAATCATTAATCATCAAAAGTTGTCTAATTAATTTTTTATGATAAACCCACCATGAGTACGAAGACATTCAGTTCTATATGACTGATATAATTGCTAAAACATGAATATCGATTCTCGTGAGAATTTCTCTATTTTGTTTTTCAATTTAAATATACATCATTAGTTTTGTTTATAACTTTACTATTATTATCGATGATGCTTTATGAAGCAAAGAAGAATATCATGAAAGAATAATGTAGCGTACTCAAAAGAAAATTTTGTTGATTGAAACCTTTCTTCTATTAAATAAAGACAAACCGTCGTTCACATTACTATCTTGGAAAAGAAAATCGTAATTGATGGGAAACAAGGAGTGATAAACTGTCGAGATCGATAGATAGAACTGGCATTTTATCGTTGATATAAACATTCTATCACATCGTTTCAAGCTTTGTCTTAATACAAACACATGTTATCAATATAAAATGTATTAGTTTTAGAAAATAAATTTTGTTATGTTTTTTTTTCGGCTTTAGAAATTGTGTTCATAGTAAAGGAAATTTGATTTATTTACTTAGTGGAAGTACTTCTATTATTGAAATGTATTTAAAACAAAAAAAAGAAAACAAGTACTAATGCGCGTGTTTGTTCGCTTCCGGATGGAGAATTGGTTTTTATAGACATTATGAAACAGCTTCAAAGTATTTGTATGTTTACAAGCAAAGCTTCGATACAAATCGCCTCTATTTAGTCTTCCTATTTTTTCCTGATAAATAAAAATATTAGAGCTATTGAATAGTATTTAATTATTTACCGGCATTTTATATACCCTACCTGCGTTTCTTGTTAACTTATTCAAGTCTATTTGTATTCGTCGACTATGTGATGATCTCTAGAAGTGCATCAAATCGATCAGAATAGAATTCTTTTTTTGCGTGTGCCAAAAAGTCACTTCGTTGTAGTCTTTCTTCTCAGTAAAAATGATATTCTGTTCTCGTTAATGGTACCGTCTTGCAGTTTTTTTTCTTCGTCGTTCTATCATTTGGCAATTGAGTCAGCTGCTTCTTTTATATGACGTCTTTTTCATTCTCACTCAGAACGACAAAAATATAGTTCTTGTCGTTGGCAGGCTAGGGTTTTTTGCTGACATTCTAGGCGACGACTAGAAACCACGCGAAAGTTTCATTTGAATTAATTCATACTCTCAAACCTTTCAGTTAATTTCATGGTAAATAATTAATCAAAAACAGATCGATAACGAGTAGAATTTTTATTTGAGACAAAAGCATGTCCAAAAACAAATCAATGAAGATGATGATTATGTTCATCATAACGTCAATCGAAAATAAATCAAGTAATTTATTTTGGACCTGCAACAATATTCATTTTATTGACGAGATAATCCACCATGCTCTTGACTATATATAGCTTGTCATATTCATTGTCTGGAATTTCAAAACCTAGAAAACAAAAGATCACATGCAAACGTTTACTATTGGAATTAATAAATATACCAAATTCATTTTCCAATGCGACAATGATTTCAACAAGATCAAGACTATCCAGACCAAGATCTTTCATGAGATTTGTTGATAGTGTGATCTAAATGCGAAAAACAAAAAGATGGAATTCTTTTGTTCTATCAATGCAATTTCTACATTAAAAATTATCGTGCATGAAAAGAAGATCTTCTTATCTTGAAATTGACGTAGCGTAGAGTGAAAACACTAATCATAAATCGTGCAGGTTCAAAAAAGAATATCTTGACAAATCATAGTAAATAGTTACAGATACTACAAAAGTAGTTCAATCATCGAACAGCTTCTTAATTGAAGAGGAAAATCTTAAATGTTTGAAAATGACTAAATGCAAACTTTGCAATCGAATAGAACCTGGAGACAAATGATTTGGAAGAGAATCATAGAATTTCTCATATGAGTGGTAAATTACAACTATGCTCGAACAACTTCACAGAGATTTTCTATATCGCAATAAAATTATCCATTAGTGTTTCCATGCGAGATTAAAATTGAGTGCGAATTTAAGTAGTTTACTTATGCTGACATATATTCTATTATGTAAATAACTATTCACTCAAAGCAATACAGTAAATGCTTCTTAAATACAATCTATCAAAGATTCTTTCAGTGAATTGTAGTCTGTACTAATACAGAATATTGTTTCTAGACCTTGCGCGCTTGTATGTAACAAAAGAAAATTGAATGATGATGATTGTAAGATATTCCACTATAGCATATTATTAAAATATTCAATACAATATAGTTTTTAAAAGAACTTCAGCATTATACGTAGTCGTCAAAGACGGTAATTATATATCCAACACAGTGTTTCCAATAGCAGGTGTACACAGCAGAAGCAAAATGTACAGAACATCTGCTAGTTCTGATGTACACTCTGATTTACACTTTGCTCAGAAAAACAAAGTGTACAGTGTACATCTTGCTATAAGAATTTACACTGTGATTCTAACGGGTGTCCCATAAAGAATGACCTTCGCAGTGTTTCCTCGATAACTTTTTCATTTTTGATTTTCTAGGCTCCAATTTGTTTCCAAAAGATCTACTACTTAATTCTACATAAGACGTATATGAAAAGATTTTCTGAAGGAAGTTGAACAAAAAGAAAACAATAATACTGAACACGTACACAAGAATCAACTTTCAAATCTCAAAACCCATTTTTTCGATTTTTATATTAAGCTATTAACGATAAAAAAAAGATAGAATAGCATATAGGCATTTTGTAACCCTCAAAAAGCTCTATCGAACGATTCTAGTTTGAAAATTGATAATGCTCATTCTTGTGACGTTCATCAATAATCTTCTTTTTCAGATTAGTGAGAGTTTAGCTGTTTTAAACTGCCGTTTCGGAGCTTTTAAAAAAAGAGACGTGAATAAGCCAAAACGGCATCTTTAGGGTTCAGATTTTCCTTATTTCGACAAAAAGCGATTATTGTATCGGATCCAGAGACGAAAGTTAATCTAAACGTATTTCTGTTCCTTCGGTGAAAAATAGTGAGTTTCAGGCATTTTGAATCCTGTTATAGAAAGTCAGATTTCTTATTCTAGGACATGATTAAAACCAGCGTTGCGCTGCAAGACAAGAAAGAGCAAACTTGAAAGTACTCAAAAGCCTCTTGACTTTGGTTTTCTTTATTCTAGTATTGGAAAAAAATCTTCTGAAGTTTATTTTGAAAATAGCTTTGAATGTTAATTATTTTCTACTTGTTCAGTATTATTGTTTTACTTTTCTGGTCAACCTTCTTCAGAAAAACTTTTNAATCCGCGAAACTCTCTACATCCTTTTTGCATCATCATGAAGACGAAAATAATTCGTATTTTTAGAATATACTATTTGAAAAAAATACATATTAACTTTTTGTTTTTGTAAACCTTTTTTTGTAATTTTGCCAAGGAACGTGTCAGATTATGAGATAGTACGTCTATGTATCATTTATTCATTTATCAAGTATTGCTTTATATTTTTTGTGAAAAAAACAACATTATTTTGTGCTTTTTGGATTTTAAAAATTTGCTTTTGGTACACTTTGTACACTCTGGCACTAAAAGCAAAGTGTACACATACACTTTGCATATATAATCAAAGTGTACATGTACATTTTGTTCTAGATTTCCATTGGAAACACTGATCCAACACTTCGATCATTTATCAAATCTTTTCGTTTAGAGTACAAATATTAAAGTTTTGTCACTTACTTCGTGTTTTTTAGTTTCTAAAATTTTATCATATTCATTGCAAATACGTAATACACGTCTTTCAACATCACTTGGTGTAAGAGGAGGTGGTGTACGCATTTGACCAGCATTTTTAGCTGACTGATCAGCCGTCATTTTCCGATGTGATACTATAACATGTGACCAAATCTATTAGAGAAATATTTTTATTTTACCTCATAAAAATTTTCTAATCATTTACGGGTGTATTTCGATATACATTCGTACGATTCGATAATGTATGTAAACGATGAGTTATTGATGTTGATAAACGTGCATTTAGAATTGGTTGAAAAGCAATACATTGGCGAATTATTGTCTTAAACATCTTGTTTTTTCTATTCGAATAATATCTGTAAAGTAAAAGATAGATGAAGATGATGACCACAATTGAATAAATGATGACTCATTCGACATCGTCATTGGTGCATTTAAATGCTATTGAGAAAGAGAAAGCAATTTGCAAAAGGAACAACCGCATAAGAACAATTTTATAATTAAAAGTTGATTTATTTGTTTCATAAAAAATCAAATGCTATTAAAATTAATCACTTTTCATAATCATACCATAGCAACGTACTTTGCAATGGCAGACTGGATATGATCAATTGTAGATTTACATAGCACTCATTATTTTTAATCGAGCTTATAACTAAAATTTTCCATTATGACAACATCTCAACATGGTCGAGCTTCATTCTCTGCATCAACCGGTGCTCTTTCTCTTGTTCCTTATTCACATACCAATGGAGAAACCCAAAACGTTGATTTAACTACATCGTCTCAAGATAGTGCAGTATATACCACTGCTGACCCACCTTATCTATCAAGTCAAGTATGTTATGAATCGATGAACAACTTGGACAAAAAATAAACGCTAGAACTTTCTTATTTTCACAGCTAAAAAGTTCTGATTGGCTACAACGTTATGGTTTAAAATCGCAGAAATTATCATTTGATCAAATCCTTCAACAAATTGGATTTAAACGGGCTGAAAGTTCGTGTTCTTTTTTTTTAAATTATTTGCTCAGAGTTTCTTTTTGATATTTCAAAACTAATAGAGTAGTTTTCTGAAAATTTTCATCTCATACATGTGATAGTAATTCGGATTCAGATTAAAGCCATAGTAGTAGAAACCTATCAAGTGACTTTAATAGATCTTGTCAAAAGTTTCATTTTACATGTGTTGACATTCGATTTAGTTCATCATTATTCAGTGATAGAAGAATCACTATTTGAAGTACATCTGAATTTTGTCAGTATTAGGTTTCATACTTCACAATCAGCTAGTGAGAAAAAAAAGATTTACTACAACTTCAATTAATGGATTGTAATGCGTCGTTGCATCTATAGTGGTTTTGGATGAGTAGTCACTTGGACTCGATAGTTAAGCAATTTGACGAAGAAAAATGATTTACTGAATATTACTAGTTAGATAATATCAAATACAAGTGACTCTAGTTTGACGACGTAATATAAAAATATTGATTACATTACATTTTTATCTTATACGTCTTTGCTAGAACGGTTGATTCTCTAACTTTACGGAAATAAAGACGGGAAAAAGTAAAAACGAGACGGATACATAAATGTAGAGTTTAATGCATTCAAAAAATGACCAACATTATTAGACTTCGTTTGCTATTGAGAAATTTCGCGACAAAACGACTAATGTACTTCCAAGTATACCTAGATGTTTTTTTTCTCGTGATTCCTTTGTTGAATATTCCGTAATGAACTATTTTAGCATACAATGCATCTCTTGGTAAAATGGTTGGTGCTAAATATGCGGGTAGTATTTATCATGAAATACAACATGATAATGGTGATCGATATGTTGTAAGATTGAAGAATTTTTCTTCTTTTATTTTCTGGTCTAGAACAATTTTTTCAGTTAACATGTCGACCGGAAAAATTACGTGAATATGAACATCGTTTAATGCGAATGTTAAATCTATTACGAAAACGAGTAGTATTTATAACCAGTGGATCTCGTCGAATATTTGGAATAATTGGAGAACCAAGTGTATGTATTGTATGCGATTGTAAGACATCAGATAGTCGATTATTTAATCAATTTCAATCGTCGATCATAAGTCTACTTAAAGAACAAGTGACAAAAATCAAACGATTCAATATTGTTTGGTAAAGAAACTTCGGTTTTTGATCATAAAAAAAAAGAATATCTTTCATATGAATAATACTAGGGTTTCAAATGATAATGAACAATTTCAACAACAACCAATTGATGTTACAACAACAACCATTGATGAAGCGGTACGTGTAGATAGTTTATTAATAGGAAGAGCTATATATTTTCTCGGTTAAAACAAAAATGTTAAAGTTTTTAGTATTCATAAGTTTGAAACGTTTGTTGAGAACATCAAATATAGTTGAGCATTGGAGATGTTTGTCTTTTAAAAAATTTAAAAATCAATATTGGAATGTTTTTTCTTTTTCTTTTCATTCTATTCCAAATCATTGAATATTTCAGTCGACGCTAATAAGGGTTGGCCGTCATAATGTCGAAAGAAAAAAATATTGAAAAGAAAAATGTCGAAAAAATTATATTGACACGAAACATTGCCAGTTAATATTTTAGAGAATTGTAAATAATACAATGTACGTTTTTTGTATGAAATTAAGCTGAAATGTTAAGAGTGAAAAATTTTTTTAAATATATGTCATTTTTTCACGAACGTCACGAACCTCAAGTTTTTCTTTTCCTGGCAGATGACTATGATTGCAAACAGTTTTCATCAATCGAATATTTTAATCAGTATGCACTTTAGCTGCACAATAATTAATAGTGCATATTCAATCTTTATTAGTTGTTGTTACTTGTATCACTCGTTAGTCATCCTTATCAATACTGACTAAAACTCTACACTAGTAAAATTATAAGAAAAAAAAATGTGGAAATTTCGGATTTCATCCGAGAGTTATGTGTACTGCAAAAAGTACATGGCACATATGAGTCATTCTAGAATATCTGAACACCAAAATTATCATGAGAAACTAGGCACAATTTGGTTTCTGGATGCAGTTTTTGTGCGTTTTGAGACCGTTTTCAGGCGATGTTTTGTTAGAAGGCTATGATTTAGTTCAAAACTAGTATCAGATTCGGAATCAGCGTTAAAACTGAGTCGATTTTTATATGTTCTGGATAATTCTGAGAAAAACGTTTTTTCTGAAAAATCCCTGTACTCCCCCTCAGGGATGGTCTGGTCAATAATGACAATTTTTTCGATAACTCGACCGTTACTTGACGGATCCTTCTCATCTTCGAACTCGACTGAGATATTGATGAGACTGAACTGTGTAGAAAATTTCATCACGATCTGACTCTCCTTTCGAAAGTTATCGTGTAAACGACCGGACGGCCGGACACACTGACCGATTCTAGAGTGTACTCACTTTTTAAATACACAATAATGAAGTACATGTGGTTACAATCGTTATATACTTGAGGCATCACTGTTTTTTATTTTTCACTTTCGACATTTTTCCACGTTAATATGTACGTTTCGACATTTTTCTTCTCGATGTTTTTCCAGCACACCCTAATAAGTATCCTATTGATAATAGCTTGGAATATATTTCATCAATGTTTTCATAACATTTGTCATAGATAAACATTGTTAAAGGAAACCAGATGTTACTAGTAAATGTTGTATGTATTTGTTTAGATTGCTTGGATATCGAATCGAAAATGTATTCGAACTAAAATATCAATAAGTGCAACATGTGAAGCTATTCTTAAAGCATTTAATAACGCTGTAAAATCTATTTTTCTTCTCTTCATTTATCTCAATTTATTGTCTTTTTTTATCTATAAAGGTTCATAGTATTTATTTGATTAGTGAAGGAAATTCAACGGATTCTGCACGTGAAATGCTACGAGATAATATTGTTAAAACACGACTTTCAGCCAAAGCACCTATACCAGTACACGTAGTTTCACTATTTTGTCATAATGAAGATACTGAAATATTTCTTCAATCACTAGCTCAAACTGCTGATGGAAGGTATATAAATGAGTCGAAGCAAAGAATTAAAAAACACATGACTATTAATTTTTTCAATACTATTTTTATTTCTTAGTTTCACTTCATATAAAATTAATAATTCAGTAATTGATTTAAAAGCTCCGTCGAATTTAACTGATCCAACACGAATTAAATTACAAGACAACAAATTAGAATTCGGCACAACTGCAGTCATACCTAAACTTGAAAATCCAAGTGATCTAACATTAATGTACAAAGAAATACTACAATGCCAAAATATTATTGATCGCATAGAAAAAATTCTTGGGTTCATAAAAGCTGAAAGCGTCAATCCAAAATTGGCAAACCAACGTAACACCAAAAAAAGAAAAAGAAATTTACTGTGACAATAAAAATAATATTTTTGTTTTCTTTCATTTTAGCAACAAAATCATTGGATTCATTTAATGTGACGAATAAACTAAATAAAACTGAGAATAATTTACAAAGAAGTCTTATTGTACAATCATCGGCATTGTTCAATAATGACGAAAACGATTTGGCATCGGTAGATTGGTTAAAAATCTATGGAGTACAATCACAAAAATTAGATTTCTTTTCTATTCTTCAATCAGTTGCTCTGCGGCATTGTGATGGAGTAATAACGTCATTTAAACAACCAGAAGATTCCAATAGAAAAAATGATTATACTCCAGCTGTAAGCAACGTTTTCTTTCTCGGCACATTTTATATTTCTAAAAAAAATAAATCTAGATGTTAACTCATCCTTTTAATGATGAAAAACAAAATACTTCGAAAAATTTCAGAAAAAGTTTGCTAACTGTAGTAGAAACCTAAATCTTTCTTTTCTCTTTTATAAGATTCCTCTTTTTGATCATGCGATTTGTCGTTTAACTTTATGGTTATTCTCTTTGAAATCAAAATCTATCATCCTTAGCTTGAATCCTTTGTTTAATTACTTATATAAATAACTCTTAGAATCCCAAAAGCAAACTAATCAATGCAAAATATTGTGATCAATTTGCTCATGTTGCTTGGCCAGATGGAACTATTCGACATGTTTACGTAACATCCGAATTTCATCGGTATAAGAAGAAAATAGTCACTTCTATGAATATATCTAAATATTTTGTTTTTATAGAGATTATGAAAGACGAATAAGAGCTTTGCTTGGAAAAATTAACGCACGGTAAACTTATCAAAAGATGATCATGTCAAAATTAATGTGTCTCTCTATTTTTCTTAGATTACAATGGCTGAAACGAGGAAGTCGTGATGTTTTCGGTACCATATTAGAAAGCAATATTTACATTCTAATTGATACATCAAAAAGCATGCAAAATCATTTAGTATTTCTTAAAGAAAAATTACGTTTATTAGTCAAAGTATTATACTAATACTTTTTCTTGGTGTCTTTTTCAAAAACAAAAAAACAATTTTAGGAACAACTCTTTGGTAAAGAACGTGTCAATTTAGTATCGTTTAACACGGTAATTAATCCATGGCGTGATCGATTAACAAAAATAAATAATTCAATAATTAACACTCAACTTCAACCATGGATTGATGGACTTCACACTGAGGGATCAACAAATACACTAGCTGCCATTCGATATGCACTTGCTGATCCAGGTACCGATGGTATTTATTTATTAACTGATGGACGACCGGATCAAGTAAATTTTTAACTACAAAACAATGTTTTTGTATGATGAATAAATCGTTTTAATTTTTAGAATGAACGACATATTCTTTCACAAGTTCAATATCGACAAACACTTCCTATACATACAATAGCTTTCAACTGTCAAGATCAAACAGCAAATCAATTTCTATTTGATTTAGCTAAACAGACAGGTGGACGTTTTCATGCATTTAATTACGGCGATGAAAATGAATCATCGATTGAAATTCCTGAAGTCAACTATTAATTTTTGTTCTTTTTTCTTAAATTGAATTTTAATATTATTCTTATCTAGAGTGAAGATATTAATTATCTTAAACAAGAACTCATTTTCGGTGAAAAAGATTTACAACGTGTAGCTGATTTACGCGATGAATGTATGAGTCGCGCATGGTCACAAGATAATATACAAGCAACATATCAAAATTTACAGTCACCGGCAATCATGCCTTCATTACCATTGCAAAGTCATCATACGCTTAATACGTCATTACAAGCGGATAGTTGTATGTGAATCTTAACCGTCTCTGTGGATCGAGATTATTGTAGAGTTTCTATTCGTATGCATGATTTTAATGAATCTCGAATGTGAAATTCTTTAATTTTTCATATAGAAAAAAAAACAAAAAACTTATGAAATTAGCTGTGCGATACAGACTTAACGTCAAAAAACACATTCGTTCACATCTAGTAAAATCAAATAGTATCCACAGGAAAATATTTACTTAAGAAAATAATCGGATGTAAATAGCTTTCATGCTTTTAGACTTTTTACTTTCACGTAAACAAATTTTACACTTTCTTATCGACAATACAGGACAAGAAACAAGTTTCTATAATTTTCATACTTCTAAGAAAACATCATGCGAAGTCACTTGTGTTCCTTTTTTTTTAGCCACAGGTTCATATTATAAAAATGAGAAACATAGATTAACTTACCTTGTATCATTGTACAACGATGTTAGGTTAAAAATTCGTCGCAGATTGTTATCAGTGCTGTTGCAATACAAGAAAAAGTCTTTTTCTATCTACCCATTTTCTTCTCAACAGATTTTATTACCTTTGAAATCGAAACCTACAAAGATTCTGAATAAAAAAAATTCTTCTCTCGGTTTGATTATTTTTTTTCTTCTTCACTCGTGTTGTTATGAGAATGATGCATACTACTAGTGGTTCTCTTTTCCCCAGTAATAAAATAAAGACAATATTAATTTTTTAATAGCTACCATGTTGCAACGGATAGATCGAAGAAAACGTCCATCAACATGTTCAACGCGTAAGCGAAAAACTAAATCAGGTACACTTCATACTTAAAAAAAAAAGTACATTTTTTTTCTTTCAAAAATTTGATATGAATTCTTTGAAGCAATACAATTGTTTGAACAAACAAATCCAATTGACTTAAAATCAAAACAATGGCTTTTACCAGAAACCGAAGACTATTTGAGAACTAATGATAAAAAGCAACACAATGTGTCCGTGGTAGCAAATGAAGAAGAAGCACAAGAACAAGGTCAGTTGAATTTTCGCATATTAATAAATCACTTTTTTCTTCTCTCTTTTTTTTTGTTCCACCTATCTGAACAGAATCAATAAAACGACTTCCGTAATGTTTTATTTATGATAGAATTCTTGAATAATCATGTTTTTTTCATTCTATAAATAGATCAGCGTATGCTCAAGTAAAATCATATCTAAAAACGAATAGTTTAGTGGCAAAGGGTTTAACCATATTCGATGTACTCTATCCAGTATCGGTAACAGTAAAAGAACCACAACATGTTCAAGTTATTGATCGTTATGTACTCGCTAAAGTTTGGGATGATGTAAGACTTTATAGATCTATCGATTCAATAAAATCATTATTATTTTTTTTATCGTATTTAGATTTTACCATTAACCTATGGATCATATGTTAATAAATTTCGATTGGTTAATCATTATGCTGTTAATTTAGAAGATTATGAGATGAAACTTAATAGTCTAATTGAGGATTATTACGAGTAAGATACGATAGGCATCAATATAAATACAATGGCGGTTATCTTTGTTTTTCTTTTAAGATTTACTTCAAATTTTATTTGGAAATATTTAACTGACGAAGATAAACAAAAGTAAGCTATTAGATCAATATAGAAATGGATCAATAATATAATCACATTGTGCAATGTTTCAAGCTGAGAGAGATTATTTAATTCAGATTAAATAAACTTTCGAATTCGAAATTTAAAAACAATATGTTTTTCAGTTTGTTCGATAGATATTTAATATTCAATTGACATATTTTAGACTTGGTCCAATTGTCTATTGGATGAGTCTATCAAAAGAAGAACAAAATCAGTGAGTGAAAACTACATTTAATCTCGTTCTGTATGTTATTATAACTATTGAATTAATCATAGAAATGCTCAAGAAATAACTAAAGAAGAATATAAAAATCAAAGGTAATTATCTCAATTTTCACAATAGAATATTCATATATAGTCAAATTTCAGTGTTTTGGAATTATTTGCATGGCGAAAATTAACTGCAAACGAACAGCAGAAGTTCGTATAGCAAGGATTTTTTTCTATATAGGTAAATTTTCTTGTGTTTTTCTATTGATAGCTTCTTAAAAAAGTCAGTTAAATACAACGATAAAACAGAAAATGTACTAAAAAATGCCTTACAAAATGCTGAAGCTGAATCAGCTTTACAAGGTGTTATGCGTCTAGATGTTGAAATAAAACGTGCTATTAAATTTTTACAAATCTCATCTAATCTACGTCAACGTCAAAAACGAGCTAATGTAAGTTTTTGCTATTCAATCGCCTAGAATATTATGAATAACAAAAGAAAACTTTTCATTAGAATGACACAAAACAGACAGGTGAACAAAAGAAAATTGTCAAACGAAAACAATTCGCAACGCGCACTATTGGCCAACGAATTATTTGCCGATATGATGGTGATGGTTATTTCTATACGGGTACAATACAAATAAATCAAGATGGCCAAACAATTGTTTTGTTTGATACGGAGATTGAACAAGAAGCAACTGGACATACTCTTTTACCCATAAACACTTCGAATACCCAACTTAATTTATTTGTACACGATTATGTGCTTGTTCGAAAACAAAGACAAAACGAAGAATATTGGGTACCTGGCTTAGTTTTGGATCTTCCAGCTCATTGCACTTTACCATCTGATATATATCTGATAGAAGTACATGATTTAAATACGAAACAAGTAGGAATTAAAAAGTAAAAAGTAAAAATTAAACATATACATTGTAGGTACATGTTCATCGAAAAGATATGATAAGAATTACTTTAGCACTTTTTCAAAGGAGTGTTCTTTACCTGCAAAATATGAAGTAGGCGAAGTCTTTTCTGTGGTTAAAATTTATTCAAATATTTTCTTCAGTAAAAGGTTTCCGCTGAATGAAACCGTGGCAGTCATAGAACCCGAAGTAACTCCAACAAATGTGCAGCCATCGCTGTCTAAAACTGCCATTGAAGGTATGCATCCCATTCAATGAATCTTTTTCTTTCTATTAATTGATACTTTTTTTAGCTCTTGTTCAAGAAATCATCGATCCATTAGTACAAAAAGTTGAACATCTCAGTAAATCGCATCATAAACATTATATTAAACTTCTAACAGTAATTAGAAGAAAAAAAACATTCTAATAATAAATTATTCGTTTAATTTTTTAGGCTCTAGAAGATCAAATGAATGCAATTAGAATTTTACAAGAAAGACCAAATAAACCAAAATATTCAGATGATAATACTCAAACAGCTAGAATACCATCACCATCACCACCGCCGCCACCATCACCACTACTTTCGTTTATTGAACCTAAGACATTGGTGTATGCAGTATGGCATGATGATGATGAACTTGTTTATGAGGTTTGTTAAAGCAACTAACTATTGAAATTGTCGATTCTCTAATTAGAGAAATTTAAATTTTGAAAAATAATATCAAGTTCATGTTTTTGTCATGCAAGAACATGTAGTGCAATCTTCAACTTTTTATCAGTTATATTTATAGAAACATTCGTAATTATGATGTTTACCTAACCAGATATTTTCGTATTTTGATTTTAGATCTTAGCAAAAGTAAAGAAAATCGTAAAAGTCAGATAGAAAATTCACCGGAGCAAAAAAATCAAAATTAAGTTCAGTAAATACTTATATGCAAGAACGACTCCTTCGTTAAAATCATCATGAGTTCTGTAATTATTCAAATCGAAAATTCTTTAAAAATTCTTCTGCATACTATAAATAGACATTTGACATGTCAACATTTAAGTGCAGTGTTATTTGGTAGACGATAATTTTCACCGAGAGGGTGTCTCATTAGAACTACTCGCCTATGGAAATTTTTGTTGCAATCTATTATAAGAATAAGTCATTATAATTTACGCATAGAAAAAAAAAATACAAATATTGATTCAGATACAATTTCATCCTATCACAAAATAATGTGTGTTTTGAGAATATCATGTTGAGAACATATCAGCAATGCAAGCTTTGATATTTTCTAAAAAGAATTCATAATAGTATTCAAACTTTGATATTTTCTAAAAAGAATTCATAGTAGTATTCAAACTTCCATCGGATGTTTTTAATTTTAAAAAAATAACTCCGAGCAAATCGCAACAGAATCAATAATAAGAGTCTATCGACATATGTCAGAAGATCAGATTAACTCAAGAGTTGTTTTGAATGCCTTAGGAAATACAATAGTCTGCTTAGTCACTGTCTACTGTGCATTCTAAATGACTGTAATCACTTCATAACACGAGAACGAACTAAAAGATGTTTCTATTAATTGCTGTAATGATCATGAATGCGGCAAGTAGAGGAAAAAAAATAAGACTATGTTGACTTGTCATAAATGATTAGAACAAAACAAAATTGTTGTTTTGACGACAGTCGATCTCAAACAACAAATCATGTATGCACAAGTAATTTCATATGAAATCACAGGAAAGCTTATTTTACATTGAGTTATTCTAACTATCGGATGTTATTTTAATATACTTCTTCGGATTAATGTTAAAACATTCCGCAATTACAAGAGTTTATATTTCAAGCGTAGTAGCCGAGAGGCAAAAATAACTTTTTTTTATAAAGTTCCTATGGGCCTACTTAGACAAATACACCATAAATCTTTATTGTTATTCTTTTCCAAATGCGAGCCTCTTGTTTGCATGAAATCTCATTTTTTTTGTCTAATGTTTATTTTAGGGTATTGTCGTAGAATCAAATCCTCCAAATTATATTATTGAACGTATTGATTTCCCTGGTGTTCGAAGTATTATACAGCGTCATGATATATTTCTTGATTCAGATCGATGCCTTTTAAAAGATACAGATGTAAGTTAATGGATAATATTTATCATTATTTTTATTTTGTCATTCAAGGTTAAATCATGTATTCTTGCCAAATATCCAAATGACTCTCGTCAATTTTGGTGTCCAGCAGTCGTTCTCCGTCATATGGCTAATGAATCAAAAACACAAGTTCGCTTTTATGATTGTCTTGTAGTAAATATAACCCATGAGACATATGTTATACCCATAACTGAACAACAATTTGAAATCTATTCTACACTTCGTATTGCAAAAGAAAACTCTCTGGTTAATCATGTTATTGTTGGTTTAAATAATACAAAAAAAGCATTTATGTTAGGTAAGCGAATTCGATATGCATATTTACTTTTTTTCATTTTTTTTGACTAAAGTTAAAAATCTTTTTTTTTTAGGTACAATTCAAAGACGTGTTGGAAATGGTCATCGATATTCAATTGAATGGTGTTGTGCAAGTGTATCAGAACAAACTGATGAGCATTTATTGGGAGCATTTACTCGTCGTAATAAACATAGAATTGGAGATTATGTTTTAGCTATTGATAGTGTTGAAGGTATTTATAAACTAGCCGAAGTTCTATCTATAACAGATGATCGAAAAAATGTCAAAGTCAAATTTATCGATCCCAATAATATTAACGATACTTTATCATCAAGGTAAAATAATTCTTTTTATCGAGACAAGCGGAAAACATTACTTTTTTTCTCTTGTAGAGAAATTGATGTTCCAGCGATAACTACATTTGTAATTACTAAAACATATTTTAACAACGTTATTGGTCTTCTTCAAACGTGACATTACTCTCATGCGTTCATTTTTCTTATCCTTCTTTTTTTATGCATCCATAAATATCCTTTTTCTCCTTAGATAAAACACCTATTGATATATGAATTTGTATGTCTATTTTTTCTTCAATACGTCTGTGGTTTTATTAAAAAAGAAAAGAAGGAGAAATAAAGAAGAATTCCAGAAAACAAAATTTCTTTTATGAATATTCTATGTCATTTATACGTACCATTCTCTTGAATCTACACCATTTTGTTCATTTGATGATATTAATTTTTGGCGATGTTGTTGCGATGAAGATGCTTTACCATGAGAACCACTTTTATCATGTTTGTCTATGCGAGGAGTTAGAACAAAATTTTTACTTTCATCGATTTTATATGAACCTTCGTCACGATTTCGATATTTAACAAACGCACAAATAATTATTATAATTAAAATAATACTTGCGCTTATACATCCTATAAGTAACGTTATATTAAATGTTCGATTTGTTCCCTGTTGTGTTGTTGATAGTGATGCTTTTAAAAGACTAACATCAGAAATGGCAGCTGTTGTTGTTGTTGTTATTGTTGTTGTTGTTGTTGATAAAAGGGAGTTAACTGTGGTTGTTGCCGTGGTTGTAGTTGCCGTAGTTAACTGATTAGAGTCACTATCAGTAAGACGATTATTTTCGTTCGGTGACATTAGTTTAACAATGCTTCTAGATATTGGCTGATCGATAAAGAAAGGAACAGCATTCTTCTGATGAAAAACTGAGGTTTGTTCTGAAGTGACAATGCCAGTTAAAAGGAAGCGCGGTGAAGAACGAAAAATGTCAAAACCACTTGATGAATGGTAAGTGGTTCGTTGATGTTTACAAAAAGATAGAGGTAATAATGGCACGAAGGAAGACAAAAATGACCAATTGAATATGTGAAAATAGTACTGATGACCACTTTCAATAGAAACTAAAATAAACAGAAATTGTAATTATTCACTTAAAAAATGTATGTAAACCGCTAACGACACATAAGAATAAAAAATATGTTTTTTTGCATGTAAAAGCCTCGTTATCGTGATGAAAAAATGTTGAGAGAAACAGAGAGGAAATGGATGTTGGTGATGGTAATTGGATAGAAAGACAGAGAAACACAGTTAGAGGAAAAGATCCTTTCTCTTCTTCTTCTTCTTCTTCTTCTTCGTCTTCGTCTTCTTTTTTCTATCTTATATTTTTTGCCTGCATATAAATGCAAACGAACAGCAGCTCTAGTATGGCCTGCCACTACAGCTACTCCAGACGATGACGGAAAAGCAAGAACGACGATGCAAAGGACTCATAACAATTTTTGTGACGCGAACAAGAAAAGGGAGAAGACACACACAGTGTAGACATGTGTAAGCGTAAAACTAGCATCACTGGAAAGAAATAGAATTTTATCACATCTCCCTGTGAGTAGAACAAAAAGAAAAAGCGCATTCACATCCACAAGCATGCACACTACATGGCGCTGTTCGACTTTCCGTGAATAAATTATTGCTGCCAATAGATTAAATGAAATAAACGAAGAAAAACAAAATAGATATGTATTTTAAAATGATATTGAAAATCGTTCAACAATCAAATTGATGAGTAACTAAAAGAACAACATAATTTATGTGTATGCATAACGAGCTTTACTACATCTATCCTTCAAGCCTAATCGAAATGCAACATATGAAGCATTATTGATCTTAATCCAATACTAATATGTAATTGTATATGACAAAGCAAAAAGTGTTATTAACAAGTTTAGACATCTGCATTGACAAAAATACTCCACTCATCGGAAATACATTCGATAACTAGATTAAGATTATGGCTGTACTTTTATGATCGATAGTACATTTCCATTGCTTACTTCTTTCTGGTTCACTATTAGTTGTTTGACATGAACTTGCAAGTATGACGTGACTTGTCGAATGGTTTTCAGTTGTAATACCATCAATCGCAATGATGAAGATGATTAGATAGATAATAATCATGACTGAAATTGATGTGCATTCACTATGTTACGATTATAAAGGATTAATAGCAGACTATAACGCTCTCTCTCTCTCTCTCTCTTTCTCCCCCGCTCTCTTTCGCTTCGTTATTTTTCCAATATATTGCTCTGTTGGTTAATTAATCGCACATTTTGATTACGACAACACTGTTTAATGGAAATCTGTTCAATGAGATCAGATTTCATCATCATAAAAGACACCGATGCCATATACAATTTTTTTCTCTCTTCTATATTTGCATGACTTGAAATGCCAATTGATAAATAAGTGAGGTGAAACCTGAGGAGAAAGCCACATTATCATGATATGACTGTACAAATAAATTGTTTTACTCGATAGTTTATTTTTGTTCATTGATATTTAAATGAGCCGATTGTGAAAATTAGACTATGCAGGTGTAGTCAATTATATTTCAATTAGACACCAATTTTCTAACAAGAAGACTATCACACGTTAAAGAAGCATGTAGACAACAGATGTTGAAAGCCGGAACAAAGAGAATAGAAATTCATGTAATGTTATTCAATAGTAAAGGTCGTATCATCAGTGTCATTTAGTTATCGTTTTCGAAGAATGTTCGTCTATTTCTGAATGGTAAACTGTCATAACATTTTAAAAAAGCATCTGTTACCATACTTAATGTATTGCTTTTTTTTTCATTTTAAACGAAGCGAAACGAAGTTTCGTAGACATATGCGAACGAATTCTATGTGAATGAAGAGAAAAAAACACAAGTTCAATTAACTAAATTACTTTGTGATTTTTATTCGAACGTTAGAATATGAGAAGTTTTTAATTATTAACATTGTGGTGGTTTCTTGTATTGTTATCTAATGAAGTAATTTTTTGTGGTTCTGTTAACATCGTCTGTGCATGAGTTTAGCATGTGTCCTCTTGATAAAACAGAACAATTATGGCTAAGTAAGCAAAAATTCTCTATTGTACAATCCCATGAGTAACCACGTTTCTTGAAAACTACATTCAATTTATTACGAATGGAAAACTGTTTCCGATATGTGTTTACTACTCAATAAAGTAAAATAGATGATAACATTGCTTATAGAAAATTTTCTTCTTACAAAAAAAAACTATACACCACATTAATTACACTCATATTATATCGATATATGAAAGTTAATGGATACACATAAAAAATAGTTTTTTTTTTATTCTTAGCTGAACAATAGAAATGAATTAACAATAATTGATCTTAAAGAAACAAAGTAAGAAGAAGAAATATCTTTCGTGTATTTCAAGATAATGCATTTTATGACAACATGATTAAGAGTTTATTTGAATGTATGAATTGTTGTTATGAAGGGAACTATAACAATTTGTTTTAATCGGCCTGAAATTATTTTCATTAAGTTTTGAGTCATCATCTATCAGTAAAATTCTTCACATAAAATCTCATATTTGGATTCTTTAGAAAAAAAATGAAAATTTATACGAATTTAGTCTTTTTTATACATGTGACTAGATATCTGGTAAAGAATATACTACAGTTTATCCACTAGTTACAGAAGTAACATCATGAGTATTAGTATCACTTATGGGTGAATCCATGGAGATCCAACCACTTTTTTGGAAAAAGGGTTTTTATCGACTTTTTTTATTCTAGTTAGCCGGGTCGGGATCAGAAAATAGCTTTGATCGAAAAAAAATTGCCGACTTTCACCTTAAATGAGGGAGATCTGGAACATTTTCTAGGAACATCTGAAGAGGGTCATCCAAATTATTTCAAGATTTGGGCTCATATTTTGCCCATTATTAGAGGATCACCAGACTAGCATAACCTCCAAAGGATTCTGCTTTTGATTGAGATTTGATCGAGATATGAATGTTTCAAAACATCGAGTTTTCATTTTTTTTAAGTTTTCTAAAAATACTGCGTCTTGAAACATCCATATCTCGGTCAAATCTCAATCAAAAGCAGAATCCTTTGGATGCTATGCTAGTCTAGTGATCCTCTAATAATGGACAAAATATGAGCCCAAAATCTTGAAATAATTTGGATGACCCTCTTCAGATGTTCCTAGAAAATGTTCCAGATCTCCCTCATTTAAGGTGAAAGTCGGCAGTTTTTTTTCGATCAAAGCTGTTTTCTGATCCTGACCCGACTAACTAGAATAAAAAAAAGTTGATAAAAAACCTTTTTCCAAAAATGTGGTTGGATATCCGTGGATTCACCCTTATATCTTTCTTTCGTTGTTGTCAAATTTAAAACTTATTGACGTCTCGTAAGAACAAAAACTTTCTATTCAATCAAAGGATTTTATGATTGAACAATGCGAGCTCATCGATATTGTTTGTTGCTGAAAATGAGATATATGTAACATACTTAAAAGTAAAATATTTTGTGTTTTGCCTAATTAGTATTCATTGACTTGTGTATATAAGCAATTAACTATTTGAAGACTTCCTTTTTTTTTCGTTTTGCTTTTGATTATTAAAAAGATCATTCTACTTATGTAAGATTTGACAGAGTGTTATATCAAATATTTAAGTTTTTCATAGTAACAGTTAGACCACTCATTGATTTAAGTACGAGTCTAGATAATCATGTAAAAACTTTTTCCACAATCGAAATCATGTCGTACATTTACTATCACGGAACTATGACTATTGCCTTCTTTCATATTGATAAGAGCTATTTTATTGAAAAAGGAAAAAAAACGATTTGCCTGTATGTCGTCCTTGATCTCTTATCTTTATTTGATTATTATCATATTTTTACTTCTTTTGTGAAACACGATCTGAAGGGAGTGTTGAAGTATATAGAGTAGAAATTTGGGGGGGGGGGNCCCCCCCCCCCCCAAGACCGTTACAGAGAAATTAATTATTCAACTAATTGGTTAATTAATTAATAATTATTAAATTTCTCTGTAACGGTCTGTGATGGTTTCTAGAGACTTCATACATCATAATACAGACCGTGACAAAGAAGTTCCACAGACCATCAGTGACCGTGATAGACGAATTACAGAAAAGAAGTTTCATCGTGTTTCACATTTTAATCCCACGGGGATTGTGCTAACAGCGTTTGCAGATAATTTCATTTGTTTCAGTTGGAAATAAAACAGATGGATTGCTTAAGAGACCACAAAAGTGCCGTATCGTTTCTCCACATTCTAATGGATAGTTTGAATGTGATCGAATTATAAGCTGCATTTACTATCACCGAAGATCAACAACTCCAGGATTCAAAGCGAACAGGCTATATCTTTATTATTATATTGGTTGTGAATTTCTTCATGTCGACTCGGTCATTAACGAAAAAGTTCGCAGTTCAAACAGGCCTCTCATTGGTAGGTGAATTGGTAGAATTTATTGCATTCCTTGCCGTTTTCGAGAGAACGAAACTATTTCTTGGGGTTCTGAGCACTTTGTTCATTATTCAATTGATACTTCATGAAACGTGTATTTATGCAACAGGGGGTGCAGAGAACTCAAACTGTAAAAAAGTCAGCATACAACTATTTCTCTGAAAACTTGTCGAAACATCAAGTCTATCAGGGTTGTGTTAGAATTGTAGTGGTCCCCTACAATTTTAAAAGGAGATTAAGTTGTCTTTTCTAGTATAACGGTAGTACATCTGCCCGGATAGCAGAGGATGTGTGGTTCGAATCCCACGAAAGGATTATCTTTTTCTCCGTTCTGTGGTCATATCATCTCGCTGTTAGTCCGGCATCTAACAGGTTGCTGACTTTTCTCAATGAAAGATCTCGTTTTCAACATCGTTCATTACTCTTGGCCAATGTTTTCTTGCTTTTCATCTCAACAAATGTTCGTATGATTTTAGAAGATGATGACGACGATGATCATGAACATTTTCTTGCAAGATTTTGGGAGAAATTGACAGTATTTTTAGCATTTGCAACGTGTTTCTCGATGGAAATGACTTCTTTGGTACTAGCTGCTCAAGAAGTAAAACAAAGCAATGTTCCTCGTAGACAAGGCAAGGCTATTTATGTTTATGTATTTGCATCTCGACCCATCGCCCTCCTTACCATATGCGCGATCACTATTTGGTACCTCAAGATGCGATTTTGCGGTTAACTTTTTAGTTTATGTAGCTCCTCTTAAATTCGCACTAGAAATCTCTATTGTTTGTACTTGCTTTCCTAATAAATATCTTAAAAATATGGATGTGACTGATATTCTGATCAACATCTATACGTTTATCTAGACTTCAAAATTAATGTGTTGTTGACACTTGCCAACAAGAGACTTGATGTAGTCAATGAACTGTAAAGAATAGCTTTAACTTGACCTCGGGTTAAGCTGACATATGAAATTTACATTTTGTACTTTCCCAAGGATCTCATTTTACAAATAAAACACATGAAACGACCATGTCACAACTTGATGGATGCATCACCACGCAATTATAAACATAGAAAAAATCTTTGGTGTTGTTCTACAAAAAGATTGCTATGTTTTGCACTGTTATTTATTTCAATCCGTCGAGTACGAGATCCGTTTATTCTCATAAATTTTGATACTGACTGTTGATTATTCTGTAAAAGAGCACTAATATAGTAAAGAATGAAAATGTTGTGAGTGATTCAAAGGTAGGTATGACTCATCGTGAATTTTATCTTATTTTACACGATGATAAACTCAATAGTCATTCTTGTCGATCTACAGAGTTATAAAGAATCGTAACAGAAGCATTTCGAGAGAAAATGCTGTCGATTGCAATACTATTTGTTGGAGATGCTTGAATGAAGCATGTATAATTAGATTCTTCGTATGTATCCCTCTGTAATAGATAAGAGACGCTTAGTTTTAGACGATTGATACAGCTCCATTCGTATCTGACCGCTATTTATGCTTTAACGTATACTACAGAAAATTAAGATAGAGTTATTCCGATAGAATTTTCTCGACATATTCTTTATAGACTGTTTTCATGAAATTTCAATCGAATTTATTTATACCCATTGCACGACTACAATCGGAGTCAAGAAAAATGTGCCATGAATATTAAGACTTTTCTTTGAATAAATGCTTCTTTATTTAATAGTTAAATTATGGCTTGTATTTATTTGAGCAATAAAAGTATTATAATGAGCAGTAATAAAAACATGATTTAGCAATAATTTGTAAGCAATAAGAAAAGTTTATTTGAGCAATATTATGATATTAAATGAGCAATAAATAATTTATTATATAACAATATTAATTTTATATTTGGGCAACAAAAAAAGAGAAAAAACTACATTATTTTTATTTATAATTGGCAAGAAACAAAAAAGAAAAAATGAAATATATACAATTCATCATTGTACATACGCACCATATATTGAAGTAAACCGATTTATATGTTTCAAACGAGTTAAATCTGCAATTTTTATATCGCTTGATTTCTTTATCTGTTATTGTGATTTTTTTACCAGCAAGCAAATAATATATACATCGTTGTGTCACCATTGCACATAGACATAACATCTTTGTTAAGCTTAACCCAATTACATGCATCAGTCTAAGTTGATAATGTTATTAATGGTTGACGTTCGAATTGTTTTGAATTGATAAGAGTAGGATTTCGTTTTTTTGACCATTTGTTGACTATAGAAAATACCACAACTGTAAATCTTGATAATACTAATCGTTCCCTTAATGTATCTTCATCTTTAATTACACGATTTGTGGCTCCTAAAGCATTATTCCCAGGTCGATCAAAACGGACCACCTTAAACCGGCGTAACATTACCGTAAACGGTCGTTTTTGCATCGTCTTCCGTCGTAAAACGGCCGTATTACTGCCCAGGTCGAACATTACGACGACCTGATACGATCGTAAATGGCCGTAAANTTACTAACGGCCGTAATGTGGTCGGATATTTCAGTATCCGACCGTATCCGATCGTTTATGGCACGATGCAAAACGACCGTAATACGGTGCATACCAAACGGTCGTAAATCATGGCTAAACGGCCGTGTACGATACAAGTTGATCGACCTGGGTGCCCCTGTTAGACGGGGAAAATACGGCACGTAAAACGGCCGTATTTGTATCGTATACGACCGTTTACTGATCGTTTTCTTCGACCGGGGATTTGTGCTGGGAACATACATTCCTAAGCCTTCATACCATCCATTTTTTGAATCTAACCATTCATTTGAAAAAAATTGAAGAAATTTTTCTTCGTTCTTCCATTTTTTTAAGCATAATCTAGTAGCAATATCAAATACTTTTTTATTTTTGAACAGTTGTAATGTTTGAATATCGTTGATAATTTCATGATGTAGTGCCTTGTCTTCGACTAAATATAGCCTTTTTTCTATATTTTTCCGCATATGAAAGCAGCACATCACAATATTATGTTCAATTCCAAATACTTTTAAAAATGCATTACTAATGGCTTCAGCACCATCTGCAATAAGTACTAATTCTCGTTCATCCATCTGCAGGTTTAATTCAAGTAAGCCATCACGAAGACAACCAAATATAAATTCAAAATCATTTTCTTTTTCATTAGAACATACTGCGAACCCATATGGATGAAATTGTTTGATCATATCGGTCGTTCCAATAACAAAACAAGGAAATCCTTGCCAAATTAACTTGTATACCTACGTGAAAAGCTACCTGTCAGATTTCGTTTGACTAGTATTTTAAATCACAAAGAAATAATGGTAAAAACAGAACATCAGATAAAACCAATATTCATGACCATGCCATTTGTTGCTATTGTTTTGATTGAGGATTTTATTTTGATTTATAACATAACAACATAAATTTTTCATGAATTTTTTCATGCAGAATAATATAAAACAAGTTCGTTAAGACCAATCTTATATTTGACCTTTTCGCTCTATCTTACTGAAAATTTTTGCACTTGATTCATAAAGGTAGCAAGTAAATCATTCAACTTTTAAAAAAGTCTGTTGCCTACATAACTAATATTTTATTTACGCATCGTAACGCAGGACCACTCTGCATCCCTCTCGAAGAGTCTTCTCTGTCTATCAATTGAAACTCTGACTCTGTATCCATTCAGATAGGATCGTCTTTTTCTTGAACTGTACTTCTTAATTATAATAAATCAATTTTCCCTCTTTTTACTTCAGTAGTGTCGATCAAATTCTAAAAATTTGACTACTGCTCAATTCAAATTAGACGTGTATTCTCACTATATGCTTTGTAGAAAATACACATTGTGCACTAATTCATACTTGAGAAATATGTCAATATTTACTAGTCATTGTTTTTTGTATCTATCCTTTTCCTTGCAACAGCAATGTTTTTTTTAAAGATGTCTCTATTAGTGTTGAATACAGCCAATCAATCACTCATATCATCAACGACCATGAAATGTAATCATATAATGGATTTGTTTACAATCTTACTGTTATCGTTTACTTGGTATTAGTGTACTGCGTGATTGATATTTTTGATCCCGATCCCGATCACGAGTATTTCCCGATGTCTAGAGTAGAGGTATCAGATGAAAAAAAACTTGAATTCCGTACATTTGTACTGGTGAAATGTGATGAGGTTCACTGAAGTCTTTTTTTAAACCTTATCAGGCCTCTTGAACTACCAATAATAAACATATGCAGGATCAAAAGAAAAAGCATTAACGTGATTTGAACGAAAGAAACTTTATCCCATACATGTGTATTCCAGAGGCATAAAAATGACTGTTTGCCATTCAGTCTTGCCATCTATGGGATATAATCCATTCTATATACTCGAAAAGAATAGAAACACCGTAAATTCATTATCTTTATTTATTTTGTTATATATCGTGAAAGTATTCAGAAGATATTAAAATTTTTGCCTTAGGTATGTGTCTTTAGAGTGCGTAGCTCTGATCTCACTCAGAGGATGGATGTGATAGGGACAGTTAAATAGTGAAAATGACTGTCAGCTTATGTGTCTATGAGCTTATCTGACATTTTTCTCTTTGAAGCTTCTTTTACACGTATAAAAAGTTAGATTCAGACTCACTATTATTGTCTTTTATACGTTTAGTATGTTGATAGCTTATGTGGATGTTTTGTTACTTTTGCTACACAAAGCATTTGAACTATCAAATTTTCCTAATTTAAACATTAAGCATTCAATTTCCGGCAAAATGGTTGAAGTTTTGAATGTAAATATTATCATCGGGATTTCTTAATTCCCTTTTCTAATCACGATAACCATCACGAACTTTTTCTTTAAACACGGTCACTTTCATGATCACGGGAACACTCTCTAATCACGCACAATCGCACGTGATCGTGGTCGTGATCGTGAAAATATCAATCACGCAGTACACTACTTGGTGTGTATGCAGCGGTACATTTTGATAACGCTATAAATAGGGCACATGCTATGACGAATAATTGATTTACTTCCTCTTTACACCTGGTATAGTTTTTATGGAATATGCTTTCTAATTATCTAAAATCAGGTTAATGAATCATTTCTTTTTACTGGCATAATAAAACAATTTCGTCAATCTCTGTTTGGTTAGCTTGTGAAGTTTTCACTTGAAAATTCAGTGACTCGTACGAAAGATAAATATCATTATTTTATATTTTAAGTCATTATGAACTCAGTTGAAGGGAAAAAATAAAAAATCAATTATGATCTACATGTTTATGTATTGAATTCATATGGAAAACATCAACAAAAAGTTTGCATTTGAAAGTCATCTTCTTGCACTCAACAGAGGAGGTGTGTTTTGAATACCAAAAAAAATAAGACCATGCAGACTGATGATTACAGACTTCGTTTAAGACCGTGCCTATTCTACTTCGAAAACCAGCATACGTAAGTAAAGTTAGCACCAGATTCAAGTTTTTTCAGTCCGGATTCGTTACCACAGCTGCGTTCGCGTTCGTTTCGTTAGTGCTAGTTGCTGAATTTCGTGCTGAATCCAGTGGTGTGATTTTTGGAGGGGGTTATCAATCAAAATATGGCACTTTAGCTCAAAATACTGATTTTTTCCGAGAATCTTGAAAAAGTAATTTCAGTCCGGATTCGCCATGTTAGTTGTGCTGGCTTTGAAAACGCTTGTGCTGAACTCAGAATGAAATTTTGCATCGAATGATGCTAATTTTGCATGGGGTTGTCGGCCAAATTTGTGGGTCAGGGTGTGGGGTGGAGTGTAGAAGAGCATGGATGAGCTGGGTGAGATAAGAAAGTTTTTTACGGATAACCTTATTCTAAATTAGCACCATTCGATGCAGAATTTTATTCTGAGTCCAGCACAAGCGTTTTCAAAGCCAGTACAACTAACATGGCGAATCCCGACTGAAATTACTTTTCCAAGATTTTCGGAAAAAACAGTATTTTGAACCAAAAGTCTCATATTTTGACCGATAACCACCTCCGAAAATCATACCACTGGATTCAGCACGAAATTCTGCATCTAGCACAACCAAAACGAACACGAGCACAGCAGAGATAACGAATCCGGGCTGAAAAAACCTGAGTCTGGTGCTAACTGTACTTACGTAACCAGCATCATATTATTTATACTTGAGACGAACACCATAATTTGAGGACAAAGTAAAGAGAAGAAAAAAACATAAAAACCTATCATTCAATAATATTTTTAACTATTTGAGATTATGTTATTGAAGAAATCAGATGAGGGTACTGATGAACTAATTATTGATTGCGGTCGACATGTTCACCCTTATTCAGATAGGCAGCCTCCTAATTGTATTTCATGTAAAAGTGACTGTGATGCTCAAATGTCTATTTTTGTTACGGTGCGCATTTCTAATATAGTAAATTTCGTGCTCAGCTATTTTATACATAAAAGAAAATATTCTGTCATAGTCGATGTTTATTGGCTTGAACAAATGGCGCCTTAAAAAAACAATAAGACGAGACATTCAATGCGCAAATTATCTTTACAACGCGTATATGGTTGTTCAACCGCTCAACGGAATAGTATTATTGGTTTACCCAATAACCGTGTTGCTTTTCTAGCTGGTTCGTATTTAGTTATACATGATTGTTTAACAAATGAACAGCGTTATCTATCGTTTTCTGCTATTGAACTTCTCTATATATCATCAAGTGGTTCATTGATGGGTATCATAGATCGTTTTACACAAAATGGAGATACACGTATACATATATATTCAACAAAACCCATCGATTTACTTTTTGTTATCGAACCAGATAGATTCGGAAGTTTTATTGAAATAACTATAAATAAGGATGATAATTTACTTATGATTTTACACAATGAGCCAGCCTATATGATTACAATTCGTGAGTAAAACAAAAACGAAACATAGCTGAAATATTTGTTTTTCAACTTTCTTTTATATATTAGAGGAAATGAAAATTGAATTCGATGAGCAACAAAAATTCAGTATGATTGATTCAGCATCAGTACATGTTGTTCATGGATCTGTTTTTAATCGTATGATAAAAAAAGAAATTATACCTCATGTTGCATTTGTTAGTTTTTGTCCGTATTCGTCAAATCTTTTTTGTGCGACTGGCCCAGCATTATTTAAGATGTATGAAATTGATAATCAAAATATTAACCAACAAGTTGTTCATTTTCGAGCTGAATTTTACATATTTACATGTCACTGTTGGCTTGATATCAATAGTATCTTAGTATGAAAGGATACTTTTAATTGTCATTGAATTTTTCTCTTCATAAGGCAGCTACTGATCACGGACATATATTTTGGATTCACGATGGTTCTATTCGTTCAGATATTAATCTTGAAGAATCGATTACTGTTGACATAAATTTATTAAAAGCTTCTACATCAAATGAAAGTTCAAATCGACAATCGATGACAACAACACCGCCATCAAAAATAAATTTATTAGAAAATGGCAATTGATTTAACCATTTCCTAGTCTTTCATCAATTCTATTTCTTTCTAGACCCAACAGAGCCGTTCAAAGGGGATGCATCATCAACGAAAAATACTAATTTATCAATAACAAACGACAAACAATCGATAACTCATTTGGATGATCTATCGAAAAACGATAAAATCTCAGAAAAAACTATCTTATATCTTGATATTTTTACATCGAACGAAATTTTACCAAATTTTATAGTTTCATTTCGAGAATACATACTTGTAGTACGTATAAGCAAAACTCAAAAGATCAAAAAGACCTATGTTTTACATGAGATTATATTTTGTTGTTACTTTATTTTTGTCATGCTTCTTTTTCTAATCATATTTATAGTTTACTCCAACTGCTGTTGAACCATTCTTTCAAATAATTTCACGTTATTGTCTTCACAAAAGCAAAGACCATCAGGTTGATTTCGAAAAACATAATATTCATAAAATGTCATATATTTTTGATAATAATCTTTCTTTAATTTACTTGTTAACCGATCGCAATCAAATTTTTCGTTTTAAAATCAATCAGCCCAAGGCTAAAATCGAATTCGAGGAAAAATCTATCTATAGTTTTCATGCCTATAATATATTATCTATTGGTTTATGTGCTCATAAATCTTGGTTAATTACTCTCGGTGGTGATAATTTCATAAAAATCTTGGATTATAAAGATAACGATCGAGAGATTGCATCGAAATCTATTCCAGATGGTGCAAATGTTGTCACAGGTAAAAAAAACAATGAAGTATTTATGTCTATTGAAATTCATTTTCGATTAATTGAAATTCAGGATGTGATCCATATGGTTTTCATCTATGTCTAGCAATGGATAATCGCTTTCAATTATATTTGATAACAAATTATGAATTACGTATGTTGCATCAGTACGAAACACGTAGTATACAAGGTTTAGAAATCAGTCAATCAGGACATTTAGTAGCTGTTATAGCAAATAATTTAGTAAAAATTTATTCAACAATTCATTTTAAATTGATAAGTCAATTGCGTGGTCATGTTGGAAAAATAAAACAAGTTAGTTGGACTAGACATGATTCAATTCTTATTAGTTGTGGAACAGATGGAATGATTTATGTATTTAATATTTTCACTGGTAAGATTTCATGATACGTAAATTTTGATTTTCTGTTTAATCATATAAAAAGGTATGAGAGAAGGTGAAATAATAACCAAACAATATCGCTATAGAGGTATTGCTGTAACCAACGATGGCATGCGTATCTATGCAATAGCATCTGATTCAAGTATTAAAATATTTAATAATACAAATTTTGAACAAGAATGGCCCATTGAAAATGGTTTTATTCCATCAGCTATTTGTTTATCGAAATCCGAACGTTTACTTTATGTTGGTATGACACATGGCATCATTCGTGTTTATACAATACCATTAGTATTTGATGGTTATGTTGATTTACCAGCGCATAATTCAAGTATACGACGTTTATTAGTATCATATGATGATCATTATTTAGTATCGATTGCTGAATCTGCTTATATACTTCTGTTTAAACAGACAATTAATAATTTGAGTTCTGTTTCGAGTCAATATAAATTTTCACAGTTATCAACAGAAAATGTAGACACTATTAATGAACCTCAAGCAAAACAGATTATGTTTGAATATATTTTAGTCACAAAATCAGAATATGATGAACGACAACGAAGAATCAACGAAATTCAAACTAGCATTAAGTGAGTTGTATTTTTAGGAAATGCTAAAATAAGCAAAAATTCTCGTTTCGATTCAGTAGATCTCAATTTGTTTCATCAAAGTTGATTTTCACAGTTGTAAAGTTATAACGATCGATAAGAATTTTACAAAAACCTGAGATTTGATGACCAATAATCAGTAGAAGTAAGATGAAACGGTAGTGTTATCGATGAACTATTAACAACGAGAATATGAATATCGTTTTGATAGAAAGATGTAATGGTTTGCCTTCTTCTAGCTCACTGAAGTACAAGTAGTAGTTTGGGATGACTCGTTAAGAGCGATCTCTTAATTAAGAACAAACAATTTTCTTAATTTTTTACGATTCATTCGTGAGCTTGAAATTCTTTTTTCTTTTTTTAGTGAGTTCGAAGCAGAAAATAATTTAAAATTAAGTTCAAAACAAATCGAGTTTTCTCAGCACTTGAACAATTATTCAAATAAATTTCAAGTGACTATGAAAAAGCTTCTTCTTGCCTATGAACAATTAAAAACTGAAATTGCCAATGATGATTGTGACTTTTTCAATGAAGCCAATGCAATAGAAGAAAGATACACAGCACTACAAACTCATACTGAAGCTATTTATGAAAATAAAATGATAGAGACGGTTTGAATTCTTTTCTTGTTATTATTAATCATTCAAATAAAATTGATCCGATCTTGTTTCAACGTTTAGTTGTCTCATATTCAAAATACGCAATCTCAATTAGAAGAACTTGAAAAAGAATATAAAAATAAAATAATTAATTGTAATAATAAAGAAAATGTGAATCTAACTGAAATAATTAACAAAATTAATTTAACACTTCAAGCAGAATGGCGTTCAGCTATTCATAATCATGGTACCATTTGTGAGAAAGAACGTGAAGCAAACGAATACATAAGACAAATGGAAATAGATATTGACGATGAAATTGAAAGTGTTAAAATAAATTATGAAAAAGAATTGAATCTTTTAAATGATTATGCAAAGCGGCTAACTTTGAATGTAAGCTATGAAGATTTCAGAGAACGCTGACAAAGAAACGGTGGTTTCCTATTGAAAGAAGAGTTCGAATTGTATTCGAATGTTCTTTTTCCCAAAACAATCGACGAATTATTTCTATCAATTTTCAGTGTGATTCCGCTTCGGAATGAATTTTTTGTTTTTGTTTTATCTTAGTCTGATTGAGACAACAGAAAACAAGGATTCTGTTTTCATATTTGATTCATCAAATTTATATTGATATAATCCTAGCAGAGATTCCAACGTAAGGCATTTCATGTAGTTTATTTTATCTTAATTCGACTAGTTCGGATTACTTTTTTTTTCTTCGCAAAAAACAACTTCGGGGCTTCATAACATTTCGAGTACTAGACTTATTTAAATTTAAAAACAGACAACGATGAACTTTTCGTCAAGAGAAAGCCTATAAGCGACAGCTTTTTTTTCATCAATAGCAATTTGTCAATTCATTAAATCGGTAGAAGTTATTGTTCGAAAAATAGGGCTTCACTCTACTTTGGCATGAATCTCTTAAACAGTTTCATCTTGTTATTAATTAGTTCAAATGAAATAGATTTTTAAAAACTCGTCTTATTGTAGACGAACTACTAAATAACACAATGACAAACAATGTTGATTATTTTATATTGTTTGTTTTAGGTGAGCACTCTTCGTAAACGTTATAATACGATAATTGATCGATTGGAATCTCGAGATGTCAAAAGAAATGATATTGAAAAAGAAGTCAAAGAATTATACAATCGTCAATCTGAATCAATAGACAAACTTGATCGTTTTCGTTCGAGTATGAGAAAAAAACGTTGTCTATTTTAATTTAAAATTTTGCACGTACATATCGTTTAGTTATTAAAAAGAAAGAAGACCGTATAGGTGCGCATGATATTAATTTACATCGTTTACAACAATATATATTACATGTTGAAAAAAGAAAATATGTTCTGGATTATAAAACAAAATCTTTATTAGAACGTATTGAACCAATCGATCAAGAAATAATACGATCAAAAAATAATAATCAAAATATGGAACAACAATTAACAATTCTTAAACAACAACAAAATGATTTAATTCTACGTGAAAATGAATATGAAGTGAAACTTAATGAATCGTCTAAGCGATTAAATCTAGCAAAAATAAATCATCGATCGATATGGAAGATAGTACAACAACAGAAAGGTTTGATAAATGATCAAAGACAATCGGTAACATATGTTATTCATTTAGACACAATAAAGAAAGCATTTGAATATATTGAAATCAATTGCGCATTCGATACAACAAATACCAGACACAATACAAAAGAACAATTGAAAAAATTCATTCAAAATATGTGTAATACGATGCAAAATGAGAGACAAACTGAAAATCAATTAGAGATACAAGGTTTTATGAAAGAATGGAATAATCAACGAAAATGGTTACTTAATCAAGTACGAGAAATTTTAATGACCTGACGTTTTTTTGACGATGCTAAAAGAGGCAATGCTTCAACGAATCTAGATCAGAAATGTGACTTCAGGTTATACGAATCACGATAGACATTGTTGCGAAACTGAAAATCATACTATAACGATGATTAAAAGGAGTGACTGTTGACCAGAGGTCAGTTTACATTGAGAAAAATGATTCTTTCCTTTGATCTATTTTTCAAGTATCATCATAGATCATTAGCAAGTCAAAAAGAATTAAAGAGTACTAGCTGTTGGCATTTTTTTTTCTAAAATTTTCATTAACAATTGCGACATATGTCGCAACGGGTTTTTTTTTCCTAGAAACTTAGTTGAAATTATTCTCGCATCTATGGTGAAACATAAATTGAAATTATTTTATTTTCAATAGAACAGAATTGTATTCACAAGCTTATTTGTCAACATCTTCAATACATCTTGAATAATAAAATTTTACAACTACCCTTGAACAGATTTGATAAGAAGAGGCTACTTGTAAAATTCTGACCTTCAACTTATGTTTATTTTTCTAGTATTTACTATTGATTTTATTGATTCCACATTGTTTATTTAATTAGCAAAATATAATTTGTCAGTAGCATTCGAATCATCGCTTTTTTTTGCGGACTAAAGACTCACGATCTTCACTAGTTGATAAAAACAAATACTCAGCATTAGCGATTTTTCTGAGTAATCAAAAACAAATTCTGTTTTCTTTTTTTTTTCTTTTTAAATAGCTAAATGCTCTCACTAAATATACTGAAGACAATAAACAATCATTTACAAATATTCAACGTGAACACCGCAAAAGTAAATTGAAAATAATCATATCACTATAATTTATTATTCACTATTCAGATATTGCACCATTCATAAATCAACTTCGTGAGTTACATAATCTATATGACGAAATTCAAAAGAAAATTCAAAAACGTTTATTATCATTAAAAATCAAGACGAATGAACAAGGAGAATTTCTACAAAATATATCGGATATACTGCATGGAAATGAAAAAATACATTTGAGAGTTCATCAAATACATCAAAATGAATTATTGATTGAAACTCAAGACAAAGAAATCGATCGTTTACATTCAATTATATTTCGTTATCAATATTCAGCGCCATGTTTACAATTCCATGAGAAAAATTTAATCCATAGCAATGAAAATAATACAACAAAATCAACAAATCCATTTTCATCTTTTAAATTACTGACTAAATAAAATATTTCAACTGCCTCAAGAATAAACATAAACTCGTATTCATTGTACATGCCGATTGTTTTAAAATAGATTGAAGTGCTTTATTGAAAGAAAAATAACTAGAACAATAAATGAGCTGCTATTCTGTTGACTGTGTCTGGATAAAAGGCACGTAGTGTTCAGACACTATTATTATTATTATTATTATTATTATTATTCAACGTGATTGACCATTAAATAATTATTCTTTATATTGAAGAAAGCAAAAATTCTTTAACTTTCAGCTTAAATAACTTCTCTTTTCAACAATGAATTCTTCTATCTGTCTGTTTTATCGTCATACAATAAAGAAAAAAAACAGATAGAGCCTTCAGTCAGTCTACTTAAGATTACAATTCAGTAAACGATCATCGACGGACGACAGGTGGTCGTCATACTAAAAGAACGAAATCGCGTTTGCGCGTGAGTGCTATTCAATACTCTCTTTCTCTCTAGGGTATAGTAGTTGCAACGTTTGCATGCCATTCTACGCTCAGCAAAATACACTACCTTATTTTCGTTCTTACGCACACATCAATATAACAAGTAGTAATAGTAATGCCAATACCTATTCTTCATTTCGTTCTACTTGTTCTCATATATTAAAGTACAAAGAGAAAGAAAAACTAAATCAAAGCGAAAGAAATTGGCACGTACAACATTTGACCTCTTTCCTTTTCTTTTTCATATATGTGTATAGTATATTCGATGATGCGAAGGTGAAGATGATGATGGTAAGTATTGCCAGTAAATCCTTTTTCATACTTGCTTGATCTTTTAAGAACACTTTTAATAGTTCTCTTGTCAAATATTCAACAAAAACTGTTGCAATCTATAGAGAGTTTATTTCGGTTATGTGTACGTATTTCGATATGCTAAATGTTTTTCGTTTACTATTAACAACTAGGAAAAATGAAAGAAACAAGTAGATGAGCTAGAGAGAAAAGTTTTTTTTAGTCTACATTGATTGAGATAAACAAAAGTACTTGAGTAATGCATCACAAACTAAGATTCGAAAGATGATGAAGTGAAGAAAAAGGTCAGTGTTATTTTGTATTTTTAATTTATACATGAGCTAAACGAGACATAAGTGCGTATTTGTTGATTCAAATGAGCAGTGCAGAATTGACTGTATAATGCTATTACGATTGCTAGCGGAGGTAAGATGAAAGGTGTGCAATTTACGGATACATTAAGATTTTTTGTGGAACATAATTTTAAAAAAATATATATGTATAAGTTTGCTGTTTTAAAAAAATGTACAGAAACGAAAAATTTGTGGTTAAAATTCAGACGATGAAAATAAAAATTTGCTTTTTCAATAAACGTAACAAATTAGGTTAGCATTAACGAGAGAGAAAAAACGCCAGTGGAACATTTTTATTGATTAAGATATGTCACAGACTTCTATGCCATCACCGAATTGTACAGTTCGTATTCAATGTAAGTCATCGTGATATGTCAATAAATGTATTTAAAGAGACTTTTGATGGTTCTATACGTGATACAACGAATGATAACAACATGTGAAAATAAAGCGAGAAGAAAAATGCAAGAGAGAAATTTATGCACGTTCTCTCGGTTGTCCTTCATCTTTCACATTTATTAACCCTTATCTATTTTATTTCTATCTATATTGAGCTAGGTTTGTTACAATCAAGCTCGTCAGAACCAACTTCACTGATAGTAACACCTGATAATAGTTATTCAGTGATGGTGACTACAGTGAATGCAATGGCTTCGAATTCATTTAGTTTTGAACCTTCGAAAACAGTGATACCTCAAAAAGCATGCAACATATGCAGACGTCTCCTTTATTCGTTTGAAGAAATCCTTGTTTGTCAGTATTTGTTTACAATTATTCTTTCTTTCATTTGATCTTTGATAACATAGGTCGTACTTGTCATGGTTCATATCATTGGCGTTGTGTGAAACCTGAAACGATTTCTCACTATGGTGAACATGAAAATTACATTTGCGAAAAATGTAATGACGGTACAACATCTAATTCACCTCAACGAGTCCCAAATGGTGGTATTAAAATAAAATCAACTGATTCCATTATTAGAGATTATCGAGATTTTGTTAGTGTACCATCAAAAGCAAATTCAGCAGAAACAAATGTTCTTAGTGCTATTCGATATTTTGAAGAAAAACAGCAACAATCTCAAACAAAAAAAACAACGAAAATATCTGAACTCGACGCATATCTTCCAGTCCAAACGAACGAAAGAGAGTATCATCTACGTTATGGTAAGACTGAAAAAGTATAATAAATCAAGCGTGAAAAAAAATTGTATATTTTATCTTTCAACATTCATTTCTTTCATTGTGCGTTTGTAATTGATGACGTTTATTTGAAATGGTCTCATTCAAAAGATCAAATAGATATGCAAACAAAACAAACACAGTGCTTTTGAAGAAGAAGAGAAAAAAAACGAGATACTGTAATAGAACTCATTAATAGTAAAAAGTTTCATAAAAAAATTCATCTTTCTGTCGTGTCACGTTATACAAATTTCGTGNATGACTGTATTCGTAAGAGATATAAATTAAATCAATTACAGACAGAAATGAAGTTCATACATGTATATACCTAGTTATCATCATCTTATGTATAATAACAAACATGCAAGTGATCAATGTATATGAACAACTATAAATCTTGTTTAAATGTTCGCTCGTTCCCTCTTTTTTTTGTCTTTTGTCTTCATTCATACCGCGCATACACATACACTTTATCAATATCGTGCTTCTGTTACTATGTCTCACTTTTCTTATCAGTTAGCATTTGTCTTCTTTTTTTTCTTTGTTTGCATAGATCAATATAACGATGGCAGTACAACAGCTCCTCAACAAACTCAACAACAACAGCAAAACGAAATAGAAGGTGACAACGACAACGACAAAGCAGTTATGTTTCAAGCTAATTACCAATATACACCTCTGAAAGACTTTGCGTTGCAGCAAAGTAGCCAAGCAACAAATGATAGAAACAACGCTAATGCTTATCGAAGTAAATAGATACTATTTCATTTTTTTTTCTTTTGCAAAGTCTTTAAAATAATACGAAAAATATTATAAATCTGTAAAAATATGCGTTTTAGAAAATGCCATTGAATGGCAGAAAAATATTTTTACTCGTGAACAAAATTCAGATATTATTCTGTTCACTCTATTCGCTAGTGAGTATGTTTCTTGAAAAGGGCATTTTATTATTTCAGGGATCTCTATTCTTCATCGTCAAAACACACACACACATATCTAAATTTATTTACACTGTATGGGAATCTTTTATTCTTGTTTTACTTAAATCAACATTACTGCTAATATTAGTTATATAAAATAATAGGGATCAAAAGATTAGAAGTATTTATTTTTCTCTTTAATCAGAAGATCATGGTTTCTTATTGTTGAAGATTTTCTCATATATTTCAACAAAAGAAGTGATACGCAATTATAAGTGTATTTGATATAGATATAAATTTAACATTCTACATTAAAAATCCGATATTATTTCAAGGCAAGCTGATTTGCTAACTGAAAATAATACAATTCAATGTCCTAGAATATAAGTTGTCTTTCTGAAGTGATTCAATGTAATCAATCTTAGAATATCATATTTTCTTAATCAAATCATGATTTTATTTTGATGAGATTAAAATTGTTTAATGTAATCACAACGATTACAGTTAAAATACAGTCTTAATAAAATATCACCAACCAATCTTTTTGTTTTTACATAAGTCTCTAATCTTAATTGAAAGATTTTCTTTTTCAATTGATTCAGACTCTCCATCAGACAACGATGTTCATCAAACAACATCTCGTTACGGTGGTGGTTTACGCTATACAAATCATGGTTTTGATCCAACAGTTGCACGTCTAGTTGAGGCTCCCTTACAAGATTCAGCATATTTTACAAGTCCAACAGTTAATAATCTAGCATTACATAATCATCAAAATCATTTTATTAGTACTACGAATTTAAATATCAATGAAAATAATTGTCATCGTCAACAAAATCAACAACCACAAAGTTCTTCGATTAGTTTAGCACCCTATGTATCACAAGCTCGTGATGATATTAACGATGATTCGTCAGTATGTAAACCGACATTTCGACAACAAGAACAAAAAATGCAATGCAGTGATCGTCACTCAATAGCTGGCAGTGATTCAGGTATTGTGATGGTAAATTCTAATACTCCACAACAAGAACAATCAGATGAAAATGTATTTGTTGAAAGAAAACTAAACAATTTAGTACAACAATTAGGAAAACAGTTAGAAAATGATGCACAAAAAGTGAACGAAAAATTAGAATCGAAATTAAAAAAATTAGAAGAAATGATCAATCAACAAACATATGTTATTCGACAACAAGATGAAGTTATTGAACGTTTAAAAAGTAAAATACTCAAAATCGAAATTGAACGTGATAATTTTCGTGATCGTTTGTTTGTACATGAAAAACGTGAACAAGACGAAAAGAAAACTGTTTCAGCTAATGAAACAGATACAAATTATAATCCAAAAAAGAATTCTGAACAACGTAATCAAACAAATAGAAAATATTCAGATACATCAACTACTACAGATAATAACAAATTATCAACAAAAAAGGTTTGGAAAAAAAAATTACTTTCCTTTTTTTCCTTTGACTTTTTTCAGCGAGGAGAAGACTAAGATTAGTTTGAATTTAAAAAAAAAGTTCTTTGTTAAAATAATAGTTCGAGATGATGTTTTATGGGAAATAAACAGAGTTTTCTTTTCTTCATTAGAGGTACTCGTAGGCAAATCTTGAAATCAACAACGACTTGAATCGGATCATGTTTGCTTCCTCATCAGATTAAAGTCCGTTTTATTGATACTACTTATTATGGGAAAATATGAATGAAATATATTTTACGAATTTATACCTAATAGTTTTAGGTTTAAAAATTTTCCTTTGAGCAAAATGCATGATAAAAACAAATGTTTATAAAATTTCTTGAAAACTCATTTTTACTTACTTATAGAATCCAGCACCACGTGTAGAACAACAGCGACTAGCAGGCACTAGTGAACTTCAATCGACAGCAACTAAACTTGTGAAAAATACATCCGCTATTCGACAACGCCAAGCATCCGATGCTTCATCGGTTCCATCAAGTTCTATAATAGAACGACCTGCAGCATCAAGTCGTCTTGATAATATAATTCGTCAAACAAGTGGAAAAGATATTGCACAGCAACCATCATCAAATTATAGTTTAGCTCAAGTTCGGCGTCAAGATCATACACGAACTACTCAACCTATTTCAGTGGAACAACAAGTTGTAACAAGTATTCATCATGTTGATACCAAAGGTGACAATGGAAAAAATCCTGTAAAAATACAATCAAAACAAAAAAGATTACCATCCCCATCCCCATCATCATCCCGATCATCATCAAAGTCGTCAGTATCATCATCAAATTCAAAAGCACAACCCGTTACAAAGCCAAAAATAACAACAACCAATAGTACAGCAAAACAAAATGACATTGCAAATCCACATCGAAGTTTAGAATCATTACAGTCTACACCATACAGAAATAATCAACCATTGAGACCAACAAATAAATCAGGTTCACTCGACTTTGGTGCAATACCGGTGCAATATGATGATCCAGGTTTTATTAACTTTTTTACTGTTATATTTTACTATTGATTTCCTATGTCTAGGATCTATATACATTACACCCGTTGAAGGCACTCTACCAGCTGCTCAATCGGCTGGTCTTGTTAAAGGATGGCTTCGGAAAAAAAATATAGACTCAATTTTAAAGCGTACTGAACGTTACTATTGTGTTTTAACAAATTCTGCACTTTTCATGTATCGAAATGAGCACGATACAACACCACAAAAAGCAATAAATCTTAGAGGTTAAAAAATGAATTTTCAACTGAACAAGAAACAAGACGATGAAATTTTAATGAATATTTAGATTCCAAAGTACTGCTCTACGATGATCCTAAACATGGTTCAGCACTTGAATTAACATGGTCGAATCGATTAAATGATACTAAACACTATCATGTAAGTAAAAGTAGAAACATATGTCAATGGTTAAATATAATTGCCCAGTGTATTCGCTGATTTATTTGAAATATCAAATATTATCTCATCTCTTAAGATATTTCAATGTTTTTTGAAAAGTTTTTAGCAACAAAAAAAAAGACAATGTTAAATCATTCCTCTAGCACGAACCGATGATATGACAGCAAGAGAGAAAAGCGCGACTTCCATACTTCAACTTTTTTTGAAGTACAATGGGATTACATGGAAGTACAACCGAAGTACAAGAGAATACTAGGGGAGTACGGAAGCCGTGCCTTCTACTCTTGATTCAACCTGTCAATTGAACTTCAGGACGATTTACTCCACTACGTAACATAATCGTTTAGGCTAAAATTCTTGCCATAGAATTGTTTGTTTATTCATTACATATTCTATCTTCGATTTATATATGTGTTTCATAATTTCCACCTAATATCAAATTATTCGGAAACACTTTTCAATAGTCAAATATACGCATATATTTTTTCTCTTTAGTTATATGTACCTAGTATAGAAGAAGCTGAAGAATGGGTCACTATTATGCAAACAGTAATAAAAGATATAGAGAGAAGTAAGATATATTACATTTGTTTTGAATCATGCATGAAACGATTTTATTTAACAGGAAATTCTGCGTCAAATAATTACTAATGGTAGTATTAACTTTAAAAAACAGAAAATTTTGCTTCTTCTTTCGATTAAAAAAAAATTCCTTCGAATTTTAGGAAATAGCGATTTAATTATATCTATTTTATTTAGAAGATAACTGGCGACCGAATCGTATGAGTACATAAAATACAATCGAACGCTCAATCATATGTTTTTTTCTCTTTTAATTTTTTGACATTACTTCCCGTCCATCCCAGGAATTGATGTTTCCACAAATTGTATCTTCCTGGTTTTTTTTTCGCTCGTTTATGCTAAACTTCTTTTTTCTTTTTTCCTGTTTGTTCTATTTGATACCCATATATAATTATTTATACTTCTATCCTTTATATATATAGAACAAAAATGAATGTCATCGATGAAAATAAAAAGAATGTTCTTTTTTGCGCGTTGAAGTTTTAGTCTTTTTTTTTTCTTTTCTGTGTCAAAAATATTGATTTGTGTTTAAATATATCTCAATCATAATGAAGATTGATTCGTCGAAAATTCAAATTTTAAATGGATTCATCTAAACACCATGCAAATAAAAAAAGGCCACTTAGTGTATCAAAAGAATACGGAGAAGATTCGAAAAAAACTCATAAATTATCTGATTGGTTTGTAGGATGTTGTACTCAAAGAAAACATCACATAAGACCTAGTAAAAATGAATCTATCGAAAAAGCTCCACTAGTAAATGAAAACAAAAATCTGCAATTAAAATGCAATATATCACAGCAATCTACTCGTATTGAAGAAATCTCGAATGTCCATATCGTACATTTGAAGCAATCACCATTGTATAGGGAATCGAGGTTTTGTCAGACACCATTCGAATCCTATGAAGATTCCTGTATCAATTGTACTGTTCAATATGGACCTAATTCATCGGAAGATATTCATGAATATTATCATCATTTAAATCAACAATTAAATAATGACAACAATAAGGTAAAACAAACGTTTGGTTTTCAGTTTTGCTGTAAATGTTCTACGGTTCGATATTTAGTGTTAAGTAGAAATCGATCTAAATCTAGTTTTATTTTGAACCTAAGTTTGAGCATAAGACTAATTTTTGTTATATATCTTTAGCCATAGGACATTTCAATGTCTAATTCTAGTCTATGCCAATTGAACAACTTGAGGTATCTGTGAGCAGTTCTCTGCAGCAAGAAAAATCTATTGATCAAGCTGTAAATTCATTTATCAACAATATTATTGGTGATGGAATTGATCGTCTATTCGATATAATTACCATGGCGTCAACTTATCGTAGTCAACAAAATGACTTTAGAATAGATAGTAAGACAAAAGAAAGTCTTGATATTATTGAACAAAATCATTATTCAGAACTTATTGTCGAAAAACAAAGTATCGTATCAAAATGTTCTACAATTAATTATTTATATAACGTGTATCACGTTAGATTTAAAAATAGCATCGACAATGAATCATCCATCGTCTGCTGAGCTCTCCTTGGACGATTTTTCACCTAATCCCAATCCAGATGTTTACCGTAATGAAGAAAAAGAAGGTTTTAATAAACTATTTCAGTTCGTCTTTTTTCACACAGCTTGGGATAAAACTGTGAGCGAAACGCACCGCAATCAACAGAAAGAACTTGATAGAAAAGCTTCATTGGAAAATCAAGAGCCTTACAGTAAATTATAAAATTATATGCAAGAACAAATAATTAATTCAATACTTTAGATTGGGATGATCAAGAATATTCGTGTTCATCAGCATTTGATCTATATGAAAAAGATCATTTAGTTGAGAGTGTGTACAAAACAATATTCAATTCAATAAATCTATTGATGTTTCTTTGTTTTTGGTTCCAGAGTCTGTACATGATCCATCTAAACACATGTTAGATAACGCCCAAGATAAATCTATATCAGATGAAGATGACGATACTAATCTTTCGTACTCTGTTGCATCAGTTTTACCATCCCACAGAACAATGAAACCACAGTCACATACGAATCATTTACAAAATTCCTCTCTGAATATTATAAATTCAAAAAAGTTTTTTTCGCCATCAGATCAAGAAAACATAGATCAGAATATTACAAGTTACAATAATTTATTATTAAAAAAGAATTCTAACGATTCGTCAGAACTTGTTCTTAACAAAACTCAAAAAATAGATTCATCAAACTTAATCAAAACTAATAATAATAATATTGCAACGTCTTCGTTTCATAAAGATTTACAAATTTCAAGCCATAGTGAACAAGAATCATCGTCTAAAATATATCAATTACATAGACTTATGCAACAGTCGTATGATCAATCTAGTACAACATCTGTCAATGATCTTTTCAATCAAATTAGTTATGCAAAAAAACAAAACTCAATAGATTCAGGTTCAATTAATACGGATTGCCCAATACCTATTTCATCGCATACTTCAGTATTATCAGAAACAGCAGCAGATAAAAATGATCAACATGAAAAACAACTACAACGTGTTGAAATAAAAACTAACGTTAATCATACTTTCCGTTTTACCTATGACGATATGTACGTCAATCGATTTATGTTCTAATTCAAAATCGTATTCCATTTTATTTTAGAATGAATACTTGGCGACGTTTACTTGAACGTCTTTTAGGTTCTGTTTTATCACCGTCTATAAACAACACTGGTAATAAAAAGAGTTCATCTTCCTCTAGCACATCATCTGATAGCTATTCGTGGTCGACACCGATACCAACAGAAGCACATCATGTAACTCAATCTAATCATATGAGTCCATGGTGGGAACGACGTGATGTTTATAGTCGAACTCCGGCTCCATTTAGATTCGCTAATGAACGATTAAGCACTTCGTATCCAATAGAAAAAAACGCTAGCAACAAACAAATGTGCATTTCTATTGAGAATAGACCATGCTGTTCTAAATATGATAGTTATCAGAATAGATATCATTGCTATTGTAGTTCATCGGTAACTATAAACAACTGTTCATCATCATTTTAATGTGCATCACATGAAGAACTCGATGTTTTCATCTATGACAAACCTCTCCTCATCACATATAATAAATGAACTATTTATTTCCGTAGTATGTTTATATCTATGAAGTTAATGAAACGTTTAAAATGGATATCACGATGAAAGCACGGAAGTAAACAAACTGACTGATTCTATAACTATATATGAATTCAATCAATATTGACTTTCCTATTCTTGATTGAGTACATGACGAAAAGTACATTGATATATATATATGTCTTTTACAATATTATTATAATTGACACAAAAATAACATATCATTAGATGAGAAAATGCAAATACATGATTTATTTTTCGCACTCCAGGTCGCTTTATTAAAAAGCATAGATGATAATACAATCACAGCATCATATGGTCAATCATTATACACAGCAACAGTAGTAGTAGTAGTAGTAGTAGTAGTAACTGTCATAATTGTTCATCGTTCAGTAGTGATGGCTGATCTTACAAAAATAATAGAAACATATTTTTTCATTTGAAGTAAATGCACACAATTTGGCCATGCTTGCTTTTTCTTTTCTATACAAATAAGCAGATGTCAAAGTGAACATGAAGGTCAACATTCTGATTCGATTTATTTTCTTCGTCGCTGATTATGATGTTATTTTTGATTACAAAATAAAGAGAATGCATCATATATAGATATATATTCATATTCTCATAGGTTCATTCATATAGTATGATGCAATCAATTTATTTTTATGTGCAAAAATATGCTTGTTCTCTAATTCGGTCGTCCATTCTCTACAATACTCTGTCGGCATTGTCCGAGAAGAGAAAAAAAGGAAAGAAACTGCAATGTATTTACGTGTCCAGACACGTTCATCAATTTCATTTTGATACCTTGTATCAATAATTATTCTACTTCTACAACAACTACTACTGTTATGGGTAAATTACATCTCAATGATAATAGCCTTGCGAGAGACATATAATGAACTACGATGTGTTGATGTTGAATGAAGGGATAGAGGAATACAAGACGAATCTTTCTTTTCGCTCTCTCTTTTTCTTCTCGCTCCGACTTGTTATACAATGTGCCGCCGTACCGACCGACATTTTCTCTTCTCTTTGTTTTCTCGTAAACAGATAGATAATCCTCTCGACACCATTCATTTCTTATGTTGAGTACTTATGTATGACACAACATCTATTGAATGTCTGATTGTTTGACTAAATTCTTCAATAATAAACAATAGGAAGCTTTCTTTGATGGATGCTGATTTAGCAGAAAAACTAAATCGAAGAATTCGTCGTATTGAATCAGTAGAATCCTCTTCAGAAACATCATCTACTACTGGCAATGGATTTACAGATGACATTGATTTATCATATCCATTGACGAATTATGAATCACAACGATCAAATGCATTCAATCCATATATTGAATATAATGAATTTTCACGAAAACAAATACAAAATTTAATGCAAACATTTGACACGTAAGTTAAATAGAAATAAATAAGTTTTTATTAACTTCTTGTTTTGTTTTTTTATCTTCGTACTACTTTTATTTTGACAGATATGATATCGATAGAGATAAATCACTTAATTTTAATGAATTAAAATATATGATGGAGAAACTCGGAATTCCACAAACTCATTTGAGTTTAAAAGAAATGATTAAACAAGTAGATGAAGATCACGATGGTAAAATATCGTTTCGAGAAGTAAGAAAAAAATCATTTATTTCATATGGAAATAAATTTTTATTTATTTTTTTTCAGTTTTTACTTATTTTTCGAAAAGCAATCTTGGAAAATAACGATAGAGAGAGTGAAGCATCTGTTCTATATAAACTCTATGCAATGATATTCGAAATTGATGTTTCAAAAGAAGGTGTTGGTGGCGCAAAACAGTTTTTTGAAGCTAAAGTAAAAACAGTTTCTTTTCAAAATTGTTTTTCATTACAAGAATTCATGTTCTTTTTTTTTTTAGATAGCTGCAATTAAAGATAGTGACAAATTTCAACGAGAAATTCGCGACGAACAAGAACAACGACGTCAGATGGAAGAAGAAAAAATTCGTCGTAAATTAGCATTTCAAAATCGTCTTGCACATTTTCAAATGACATAACAATAATATAAATATAATTTATTCTGTGATAATTTTTTATAATATAATCCTGCATGTAATAATCTTATTTTAAACAGTTTGTGAATTTTTATTATTTAATTAGAATGCGATTTCATTTGGTTTTCGATGGAAAGTTTGCCTTTTTTTCTTTGTTAAATATACACGGAAAGTTTTATCTGCGAAAACTCGATTGACAAACGTTCAAATACAATTAAGAAATCTTTTGTATTCTGAGAATACCGTCCATTGAGAAACTGTCAACACGATCGTATTTATCGAACATGTTGATAAAGATTATGTAAAAACTAAGATATGCTTTTTGTATTAGTTAAACGCTTATGTTCTTTGTTTTTTTGTGTTGAAATGATTGTCTCTGCTATTATAAGACTCGTATCGAATATCATAAGTACAACTATAAAAACAACGAACTCAGTTTCTACCTACAAAATAAAAGAGACAATTATTAATACAGAACAAGGAGCAATTTTTCTTTCTCTTAATCTTTGTTTATAATAGGGAACATCTTACCACTTATTTGATAAAAAATTACGAAGTATTAAGCCTAGGGTATTGAGACAAACATTGATTGAAGCTTACAATATTCGATTGACACAAAAGATGCTGAGGAATTCTTAATCTATTTCTCAATTGATAAGAAGAAATATCAAAGTAGAAAAGGATTATATTCGTGAAAGTTATATCTTTTCACACAGGTGTACGAACTGACAATCGCCACGCTGATTATATCCTCGTCAGACTCCTATCGAGAAAACAACGTGATAGCATGTATAAACTGCGAACTATAAAGGCGACTCATTGAGTAGATATCTTAGTGATTACCCTGTTTTCTGTAGATAATTCAAGGTCTTTTCATGATAAAAATATTAATGGACTTGAAAAATACAACAATTGATTTTACCGCACTGAATATATGAAATTTAAGTTCTAGTCTATCACTTGTTTAATACTATTATCGTATTATATAACATGAACAGCTTGTGAAAAAATGATAAGATAATGTTTCACTGGCGTGAGAATAGAACGAATAATGCATTCGAAATTGATTTTGGCAAGTATAATATGCTACGAATGAAATAAAATCTAAATTCATGGGCATGACATCTGTAGTTATTTTCTTGAAATTAATGATTCATTGATTTTTACGCTTGTTCAAATTGATTTCGAATAATTTTTAATAGTATCGAGTGAATGTGAATCTCTCTACAGTTTTTCACAATTTTGTCTTTTTCTCATAATAAACGATAAAAATATGCTGTGAATAATATGATTCATGAGGAAGAAGAGTCTTCATGAATGAGTGAGGATTGGATAGTTCTCCGGAAAAAACAATTATACGAGCAATGTTTAAGTGTTGAAGTAAAATAATATTTAAAAGATGCAATCAAATAATAGATCAACGTATTGCATGCCACACTCCCCACCCCCTTTATTTACAATTAACGAATAGGCAAGGTTGCCATAGAATTATGTCGAGTGTGAAAAAAATAAAGTACTACTGTCGCATTGTTCTGCAAACCAAAAGAAAACTACTATTCATATGAAAATTTCTTCGAATTTAGTAAAACAGCAGAATTATGTAAATATTATACGTTGTCACGAAATTAAGTAACGAGTTATTTGTTGTTTTTTTGCATAAACAAAAGAAAAATATACGATTAAATGTGTGCTATGATATGAACGATCCATTGTGAAAAAATTTAGACGAAAAAAAAACAAGCATAATTACAGTTGATAAAATGAATCTTCAAAGACGTTTGCTAGTATTAGTTTTATGCTATGAGTTGTATCTGTACCATCGATTTATTGTCAACAGAGAATATTTATCATTGCAAAGAGATTCATCGTAGCGGAAACGATTTTTTCCGTCAGTATTTTAATATAGAAAAATATTGAGTCGTTTTTCCACATACGAATCTCTCTCGCTATCAATGGTAAAATTTTTTCGTGTTGTTTTTTTTCTTCATATATTGTTACCATACAGAGAATGACGAGCATTTCGCTTATATTAATAAATCAATATGGTTACAGTAAATCTAAATTTCATGGCCGATTATGATATCACAATAAACCCTGAAAGGACATATCAAATCACAGTTAAACATTTCGTAGTTCTCTACGCTAGATTACAATCGCATTCACTTAAATATCGAATGCGAAAAACGGGCAATAAAATGCATTTCTAGCAAAGAACTAAGTAAAAATTTCATTTATATGGTTTTTAATGAAAACATAATTGAGAAAATCTTTCTAAAATTCTTTTATATCACTATGATTGTATGAAATTTTCTATGTTAAATTTTTCTTTTTCGTAAGTTTCAATGTCATTTTATACTAAATACATTCGTACATCACTTCAAAAGTGTGCATAGATTAAAAGCATGCAGTTCTGTTTATCAATCTCTCGTTTCATCCAGCTCTGTATTTCAATATGAAAACAAAGAATTTACATGCATGAAGCAACAGTGTAAAGAGAGACAACAAAGTGAATTGTGTACGTGGATAGAAGAAAAATATTCATCTCAAAAAAAGAAAAGGGAGGGAACAAAGAACGAAATCGTGTGAAAAAGAAAAAACAAATACAAAAGAGCTCCCAAAATATAATTGTGCGTTATATAAAACAATACAAAGAAATGATAAGAAAAAGAGACTTCCATTTATTAGTTAAAAATAGCGTTTGCTGACCAGCAGCATTATTGACATTCAAACAAAAGCACAAAATAAAAAAAATAATAGCAAAACATCAGTGAAAAAAGAGAAACAAATAAAATACTTATCTGATCTCATTTCATATGAATGAGATATGCTCTTTTTTTTTAAGACGTCGGCTACAGAAAATACAATAGAAGATATTGTATGTAAGCAAGCAAAATAAAATAATATTTCTATGAATCAAATACTTAATATGTAAGAATGAGGAAAAAAGAAAAAATTACTATCGAAGCGTTCTTTGCTCCTGTTCATCCAAATCTTTCATGTCCTCAATAAGACTGTTGCTAAGCTCAAGTAATAATGAATCCATTGTCTAGAAAAGTTATGTTCGATCATAAAACTCGAACTCTATTTTCGATGAAAAACAAAGAAAAACATGATTATTAACTTACAACATTCATAAATGAGTTTAAATGAAATTTCGTTGATGAATAATTGTCTAAAGTTCTCGAACGACTTTCGTCTATGTCTTGATATTGATCGATTAGATTATGAAGAATAGTTCCTGAAGTATAAAATCAAAACAAAATTTTTGCAATATAGAACAGGAAAACAGTTAGTTGTTACCATCCAATAGACGTGAAGCATCATCCATATCAACACTTGAACCTTTTTGTTTTATACATTTTTTAATTAGTTGATCAAGAAGTATTGGATCCAATAGTTTACTTTGTGCATGATTTTCAATTGCATGATATTGAACGTCATCGATTGGCCGTTGACTTGTATCATACATATCATCATAATTATCAGTCACGGTGAAAACTTGATGTGACTACAGTGTCAATAGCAGTTGAAAAAAGAAAAGCTATAGTTCAATGAAACTTACTTGATGAGAATATTCTTGATTATCTAATTCTCTGAACATATCTTTATTGTCATAATCGATTAATTCTTGATTCATGTTTGCGAATAAATCTCCTTGTAAATTGGTTGGTAAATCATGATATCGTAGTTGATTAGTTGTTCGCACATATGTATCTTGTTTAGCATTTAATGGTCTCAATGAAGATATATTTGAATCGAAATTAGATCTAGGAACGAATCCACGTTGATAATCAAATTCACGTACCCATTGGTCCGATAGTAAACTAAAGATAGTTGGTTGGTGTTGAATAATATGAAAAAAATTTAAAATAGATATATACTTTTCATCCAATTCTTCTCGATTCATACGACTTGTCAATTCTGCATTGTATCGATGAATATCTGATCTATAGAATTTATCATGTTGCTTTTGCTGTAAACGAAAAGAAAAAATATTACTTTTAAAAGATACATTTCTCTTTCATAATTTTCATATTTACCTCTGCATCGAGCTCAGTAATAGCTTCAAGTAAAATGTCTGGTATCAATTTATCTTCAATATTTCTACCAATAAAATCATCTATGTAGCGATTAGCGAATGCTTCATTGTGCCGTACAAATAGATAATCATATGGTTCCTAAGCATAGAATTTCTTTTTTCAGTTGTTATTGTAGACAGACGAGAAAAAGATATTATTCAAATAGTATTGTATATCATTATGGCGGTTAGTGAAATGAAAAAAAAAACATCTGTTAATAAGAAGACTCACACGGTGAAATCGTTGTGAAGAAAGCGTATTCACTCCGTCACGATATGCATAATGTGAATTTGGATAATAAAATGGTGCTATTCGACGTGGAGGTATTAAATAAGAACCACCAATACTATTACTCACGGGCGGCGATAAAAGCTTATTTAAATGTGGTACAACAATATATGACTAGTAATATTCGAAATGTTTATTTGTAGACTTATTGAAAATTATTTTCTTCTTTTTTTTTATGAATACCTTCTTTTGTTTTGTGAGCCCACTACCTAAACCATATTGAGATAGAGGTGATGGATATCGTCGAATTAGATTAGCATTTGAAGTCAAGTTGTAATCAGCTGAATTAAGACCCCAAGTACCAAGACCAGTTGAAGGAGAACTAAGGTATGTATGGGAAAATTTTTTTTTATGCATCTTCGATATTTTTCTACTCAAGTACTTCAAATCAGACAACAATCAACGACAGACCGTTTGGCATAATATATGTGTTATGCAGACGGTAATAAAACTAATAGAACGGTTAACTATTCTCTAACCGCCATGCTACCGTGATACACGGGTAATAGTACGATTAAAACGTGCAACATGAATACTTACTATAAATTATCAACTGTTGGCAATGGACTAGTAAATCGACGTAGATTATAACGATTCCGATAAGGTTCAATACCAGGTGGTGTTATTAACCTAAAGTAAGGACGTAAAAAAGACGTATTTGAATTTTGTGATACTAATTCAAAATGTTTTCACTATTTTTGTTCTAAAGGAATGCATCCTATGCTGACATTTTATACGTGATAGAATTATCAATACGAAATATAGTTTACATCTTAGATTGGTCAATACGTGATTATATTCCTTGTTTATAATTATAATTCAAGGATAAGTATGTATCAATTTAATTTGTTTTCTTCTGATTTGTGTATATGAAATCAACTCTTGTGAAACTTCGATCAGTTTTTGTACTCTTTTTATGAATGGTTTACATCAGTAAAACCTTATTTGTAAGAAATGTGTTTGCTTGAGAAAATGAGAGCTTTTTGTCATATTGAAAATTTGGAATGAGTTTGTGCATCGAGTAGTTTATTTTTCGTAGTTTTAAAGATTAAGATCACATGACTCGATATAGAAATAAAAGACTAAACGACAATAGGATAGAAAGACGCGTATAATCGAAACGTTTGAAGGACAAAATACATGAGAAAGACATTCACCTATTTTCAGGACGAAACAAAAATAGTTTGTTTTTGTTTTTCAATACAGAAATTCAGAGAAAAATAATACCTTTCTGCAAGGTCATCTGCCATGCTTTTGTAAACGATCGTTTACATTTCTAAACATCTTACCATTCTGGATATTGTCTAATAAAAAAATCTATTCCTTACTGATTAAGCTGTGTTGATTTAATCATTTTGTTTTTATTTTCAAAACTTTTTCGTTTGTTTGTTTTCAAAGTACTTGAGAGAAAAAAAAATATTTGTTTTTACCGGCGAATTGTAGTATCAAAGCATTTAAAAATATAGTGATATTCATATTTTTTTCAATAACTAATGAGAAATTTTGTTTTTTAATACTATGAATACTTGAAGTTCAAATATTGTAAAAATAACTACATACGTTCGTAATCTCGGTGGTGTATGAATAGGACTATATAATCGTCTTGCTCTCATTGGCTCCAAATCAGTTGGTTGATGCCAATTAAACATATTTTCATTGAAACTTTCACTATAGAGTGGTTGTCGTAGGTGTGGTGCCTTTTTTAATATCGAAGCTGGTTTATAGATTGAATTTCGCAATGAATTATTTCCAAATCTAAATTTTTATTTTTGTTTAGACTTATATTTTTTTCTGGCTTCCAATATTTGTGTATGTTAATCAAAAGAAATAATAATACCGTATTTTGATAGCATTCGAATTGTTCGTTGTTTTAGAATTTAGCTGATGTGTAGTAGTCTTTTTCGTTCGCGATTTTTGAACAGGTGGACGTCCGAGTGAACGTGGAAGATTTTGGTATGTTGCTGCCATTTAATAGAACAAGTATTGATTTGCGAAACTCAATCATGCTCTATTATATATACTTACAATCAAACATGTCACTTATTTAAATGTCATGGTAACCAAAGCGTTTAGGCTATTTGTTATATGAAAAATGTTTCGTGTGAAAATTCTTTTTCGTTTCTTTTCAAATGATTTCTTCTCTCTTCTAATCGATAATTTTGAATAGTAATTTATATACGAAGATTTTCAATTTTAGATAAAATTGATTTGATTTGTTAAAGTTTTTAACCAATACAAATTCATCGGCAGTGACTCATTCTTATAAGAACCCTTGTTTGTTATTATTATTCAGAATTGTTCTGTTATCTTTTCATTGCCTTATACTTTGTTATTATTATTAAGCGTTGGCTGCTACAAGTACGTGTTGGTGTTTATAAAAGAAATCAGAAAAATTGTATTTTCTTATTTCTTTTAGATAAATTGGTAAGTTTGGAACAATTGAAATTTTTCATAATTTTTTCTAAAAGAAAATCAACACAAGGCACGCGCACACATTGACTTTTTCCCATCCTTCTCACTGATTTTATTTGCGCAACTGGTCTTTAAGAATACATTTGATTTTCTTTTCTGTACTCTTCACATCATCCTATGTATATGTCTTTATGTTGTATGATTTTAGTTTTAGCCTTCGCTCTTTCTTTCTCTATGTTGCCTCAAATGCATTTTATACCTGCAAGTGAAAGAGAGGAAAGGAGGCGGTAGTATTGGCAATAGAGAGAAAAAACTCATTTGTAATGTCGTTATTCGTCAAATACTTGTCACCTGTAGTTGGTGATGTCGTTTTTTCTTCGTTTCTCTCTCTATATTCTATGAGTAATAACAAGTGTTTCATTGCATTACTTTTTCATTTCGTTTTACAAAAGTAAGCAGAGTAAAGAAAAAATAGAATTGAGTATAAAAACATCGAATCATGAACGATATTTATTGGCACGAGAAACGAACGATGTCTTCGAAACAGCTTTCGTCACCTCCGCCAACACAACCTAGACGTTCATATGAAAATGCGCATCGAACGAAACATCACGAGCAAATGGATATTCGATATAATTCACATACGGCATCAGGTCGAGAAGCTCCCTCGCCGTATTATCATTATCCTGCAGTAACAAATCGATCACATTATAGTAATCATGGCAATTTTGCATACACTTCCAGTGCACAAGGCGTTTATCATCAAGCACCGCCTGTTAAAATGACTCCTCCTCCACTCCCGGTACATTCACGCCATAACAGACAAATCGATTCAAGAGATCAATCTCATTATTCTCAGCAAAGATACTTATCTCGTAGCGCTAGTGACGATTATTTTATAACAAACTATCATGATTCAAATCATCGTAATGGTAACATGTATGATAATGACGATGGGCATATTCATGTAGAGGATAGTTCCGAAGTCTTCAATTATCCTTTCGAAGATATAAGTGTAAGTTTTAAAAGAAAGAAACATAATAGTATTGTCTATTTTATTTCCTTTTCACTTCTTAGCGTTGCTTCGTTCGCATGAGAATAGATTTCGGTGATTCATCATCAGCCTGACAAAGTCTCTTTTTTATTTCTAAAATTTTTTTACACTATATGTTAATCCAATAGAAAATGTATGTAATTTGAGGCTCTTATTCAAGAAAAAGAAAGCATTCTCTTGTTTCCAATCAAATTATTCTAAGCCATTTACATATATATATATATATTTTCCGAAAACACTTTTATCAGAGTAGAACTTGATGGTAAAAAATATCTTTATTTTCTCATGAATTAGATGAGCAAACCCACAAAGAAAACCCGCAACCTTTATTCCTTAATGACTATTTTTGCATTATAGATCCTTGTATGATACCTGTCAACGTTTTTTTTTTGTATATACCATATTACTAATACTGCTAATCTTCTGTTACTTTTGAAGTATATGACAACACGAAAGAAAAAATATTTACTAAGATTGTAACACAGTTTCACTTATTTTTCGCTCTTATCGGTATTCTTTTTCTATAACTGATTGCTTTGGGATTTAGGAATCATTTCTTATCTTCTGTTTCGTATTTGTTTCTTTTTCTTCTTCTTCTTCTTCTTCTTCTCCGTATAGAATCGATAAGCTCTGTCCTATGCATAACTTATTCATCTCAATAAAGTTATGTTTCTTTTCTCTTCTTCGTTTTTACTTTCTTAATCTTATTGTCGGATAAACGACAAAATGTAATCATAATCATCATTGAAAAGGATCATATTTTGTGTATAACAGACATAGTAATCAGTTAACAATAGATAGAATATGAAAAAAATAAAAATAAAAGGTTAAATGTCATTTTGTTTTTGTAGTGATGTATAGTATATAGATAGATGGTTAGATAGATACGAAAAGAAGAGCGAACAATAGGAGGACTAGGTGTTGAGGAATGACCTTCATTTACGATTACGTGTACTCACGTCCGTTCGTTTTTACTCGATCGGCCAGACACTAAACGAAGAAAAAAAAAGTAATGAGAAGAAAATTTTATACGATGTTAAAACAAAGAGAAAAAGACGAAGGAAAAGAATGTGAAAAGAAACCAAGCGAAAATTTTATCATTTGTATTAAGACAAAACGAGAAAAAATCGAGAGAAAGAGAGAAACTGATTTAATGTTTCGTTACAAAAGTATTTGTAGAAGAGTGTAGAGACATGGGTCTATCTAATTCTCGACGATGGTGGCGAGTGGAAGAAGTATCAACGGTACATCTGTCTTCTACTGAAAATACTGATTTGAAGACGAGTCAAGATGAGAAAGACGAGAAAATTGATGAGGTATGTTCTTAATTGATTTATGAATATACTCAAAGAGTCAAGAGAGAACTCGATTGCCATTTGGTATTTTTTTTTGCACGTCATATACACATGCCTATGATTGGATTCACAAGTGCCCTTCTCAACCTTGGCAGATATGGTTCACTTCAGTGATTCATTCATTCGTTCATTATTTTTTTTACCTCTTTCTCTAATGCTCTTAGGAGTGTACTTGCTCTTTCGTATTTGCTGATAAGAACGATGAAAAAGCAAAACTTGAACACTAAATCAGTATGCTCAATTTCTTTTTTTTTATTATTTCTTTAAAAGGACGTGATATCACCAACTAGTTCATCGATGGCAACATATCGTACTGCAGGATTTGTTACTTCTGCGAATACAAATAATAATAATAATAATAATAATGCACCATCAAATTTAAATCGTGATCCAATTGATTATTCTTCAACAAAATATAATCAACAACAAAGTTATAAAGCACTAACAATGCCTAAAAGTCATTATCAAAATGTAACGACAACAAAAGATTTTCTTCCAGGAGATAGTGAAACTAATTATTCAGTAGCAGCATCATCATTAGATCCAGAATCGAGTTCCAATGTAAATGAATCAACCAAACGTATCAATAATCCTAATGGAAAATTTTCGATACAAAAAATGTTCAGTAAAGGACTTTCGTGGCGTACACGAAAAAAACCGCCATCAATGTTAACGACACCTCCATCACAACCCGTCACATCATCGAATACAGTCTATAGCAATATTTCAGCACCATCATCTGCTGGAGCATATGTGACAAAAAATGTTGATGATTTTTCTCAAGTTCCGGCACCGACAACTGTTCGTTCTATATCAGTTGATTCAATATCAAACAACACATCGCCACAAAGAATTATTGTTACCGAATCAGTTAATGTTGCAACAGCAAGAGCGAATAGTGTCGATAGTGTTACACTAGATTTTGATCGACCAGTAACTGCCAATCGAACTTACGTTCAACCATCATGGACAACTAATGCTTCATCGTCTTCAACAACAACTAATGTTTCATCGTCTTCAACAACAACTAATGCTTCATCGTCTTCAACAACAACAAATACAACTCCTGTTATTACAGAATCAGTAAATCGACTAACTCCGATACCAGCCACTCGAGTATTACCTGTACAATTCACTGAAAGTAACAAACTATCTACACCACGATCTCCGGCGCCACCACCACCGCCCTCATTATCATCCATTGTATCACCACCTCTCCCTCCTAACAACGTGTCATCAACAATAAAAATAATAGAAGCCAATAATGCTACCACTTCTTTAACAAAAACTACATCAAATCCGCCTAGAATTCCACCTCCTGGTAAAATATATTCATATAAAAATCTTTTAATAAATTTCATAATTTGATTTTTTTTCAGTTGCTCCTAAGCCTGATGCTAGTCGTTTAACACCAATTCGTGCAAGTTATTTAAACAATAATAATAATACTACTACTACTAATAATAATAACAATAATAATAACAATAATAATTTTTCTTCTTCCACTGTCAATCAGACACCGCCGCCGCCACCATCACTGCAATCATCCACAACAACTGCAAGTGTTACAATTACTACCATTCCATCATTAATATCATCATCTTCTTCAATTTCTGGGCCTACAATCGAACAACGTCGTTTAGCTTTAACTGATAAATTTACAGCAAGTCAATTCAAGCCTATTCATGAAAATAATACTGCTGGTTATCCTAATGGCCCCCCTATGTCAACAGCACGTCCAATACCTTCTAGTAATATTTTAGCATTACAAGAGAAATTTCAAGTACGTTCTTCACCTGTGAGTGCATCAAATTCATCACCAGTACCAGTTGTTTCGACTAATTCAAATGTGATTTCTTCAAATGTAATTAATTCATCATCACCATCAACCAACTCCTCGTCAACACCCACAACAACAACGATTCAAACAAATAAACAAATTACTATTCAAGATATTGATACCAATAAATATGAAGAAATTCCTGCTAAGGAACCAGATTTAACAAGACAACCAGAAAAAAGTGCATTGAAAAAATCTCATGGAGTCAAACGTCGTGTTATACCAGTATTTCGAGAAAATCAACGTCCATCACCACGTCCTAGTCCAAAAATGACACCAGCCGTTATTGTAACTAAATCATCATCATCACCCTCAGCCGCAGCAGCAGCAGTGGCAGGCAATGATGAACATAATTCGGACTATGAACATGATGATGATGGTGATTCTTCATCTGATGATGATGGCAGTGGTGGTGGTAATGATGATGGAAGAAAGAAACGTTTTGTTAACGTTAAACGTAATGACTCATTAGCACGATTTCTTAAAGATCGTCCGATGCCGAATGAATTATATGAGAAACATATCCTTGTTAAACCTTTAGATGAACGTAAAAATGAACGTGAAACAATTGAAACAAAATTAGAACGAAAATTATCATTGAGACCAACTCCAGAAGAACTCGAAGCAAGAAATATTCTACGTGCAAAAACACAAGCCGAGTTAGCAGCAGAAAAAGAAGCAACAAAACGTTATTTAATACGAAAACTTAGCTTCAGACCAAGTATTCAAGGTAAAACAAAACTATTCACTTTTATCATTCGAGAGAATCACTTTGAAACATAATTCCTAACAAAAATTAGGTTTGACAGATATTGTTAATAATATTATTTTTCACTCTATAGAGTAAACCAGAAAATATTTTCTTATCAAATTTCTCGATAGTAAAAATAGTATCCCAACGATAGATCAATAAAGAAAGTCTCCTTATCTTCACCTGCAAAGTTTTGTATTTTAAAGCTTTTGGTTCTAAATTTTTTATCGATAGTATTTTATTATTTAATAACGAACATTTTCATCGGTAATTTGTTTTTGTTTTTATTTTAGAACTTCGTGATCGAAAAATCATTCGCTTTTGTGATTATATTGAAGTGTCTGAATGTGATGATGTTGATCGGCATGCAGATAAACCATGGACACGGTTAACACCACGAGATAAACAAATGATTCGAAAAGAACTCAATGAATATAAAAGTTCAGAAATGGAAATTCATCCCGATAGCGCAAGATACACACGTTTTCATCCTCCTTAGTAATTCTTTTTCTTCATATGAATTCCGATTTGTTGTTCTCCATTTGATTTTCGTTTTTCTGTACAGAAATTTCTTTTTCTATCGAAAAGAAAATCAAAGAAAGATTCTTCTTTTTTTCCAAAAAAAAAGAGCAACAAAAAGAAACAAACTTCCTTCATTCTTGCTGTGATTTTTTCCATATTCACATATGAATGTTTATTTCTGTTGACTGACTGACTTATATTACTACGTCTAATTCACATACATATATATTTTTTTGGTTCAAATTTCTTCTTCTTCTTCTTTTTTTTACTTCCAAATAAGTAGTGTGCGTTACCTCATCGATCAAACACTATTCATGTATAATTTCTTATCTTACATTGAGACCGGTTGTTTGTTCTTCATATTTTTTTTTCGCTATTGTTATTGTTCATGATGAACATTAGATCTTCTCTCTTTTTTTTGTCTTTTATTGTTCAATACACATTCCATACACACTTCAAAGCATGTAATGATGTATATCTATGATCGTACATGTTCTCATGTTGAATACGGTTTTCTTTTCTTTTTTGTAAAACATTTTCTTCAAAGCTTTTTGTTGTTGTTGTTGTTGTTGTTGTTGTTTGTCTATACGGAAAGAAATAATTAGATGAACAAACAGATAGACAATAAAAGAAGTGGAAGCTAATGTAATTACTCAACAAAAAAAAATATGTATTTGTTTGTTTGCTTAATCTATTAAACAATATATTTTTCCAGATTTTGTGATAGATAAAGAAAACAATTCGAATTAAAAACTTAGTTAGTTATAAAGAAGAATACATTCGAGATTTAAAAAAATGTTAAATAGCGATTGTAATCCAGCATCATCGACACTCACTGATTTGAATTTATCAATTGTTAAAGAAATTTCGACTTTAATTGATAACTCTGATTTTAATGAAGCTCGTGACTATTTGACATCGTTAAGTGAACAACAAATCTATGACAATACATGGGATTTATGTACTTACTTATTTGAATTATTAGAGAGACCGTCAGATAAATTATGTAATGAATATGAAATTTATTCGGAAGATACATTAACACATGTTGCACAATATGGTAATCCACGTGAGATGTTAATTATTATGCTTGAACAATCTGATAAATTTATATCAGATAAAGCGTTTGCGTTTCATATTAAGTTATTTTTTATTATTCTAAAACGTTTACCATTAAAAGCAAGTATAATAACATATATTGATGATATTCTTTCATTATTAAAATGTCATCTGACAACAGTTGAATTACCGAAGATTACAAATGACTTTGCAGGTCTTGTTTTTGATTTTTAATGTTCAATAAAATAGTACAGAAAATTTTCTCGTTTTTTAGGTAAAGATTTACTTGTATTCAATCATGATTATCGTGTTAATAAGTTGTTAAAATTAACTCAACTCTATGTTGATTTTATTTGTCAACTTCGTGACTATTTTTCTACAACACCAACGATTAATATTGTTCCTATTCTAGGAAAATATTTAATATCTGTTTTACAAAATCCACTTTCATCACTTAGTTATGAGCCAATTGATTCACAAGAAAGTTCATCATTTACATTAATACGTCCATTATTAGATTGTTTATTCACACTGAATCCAAATCCACTTCAATTTATCGATAACAAAGAAGATCAATCGGTTTTTATTTATTTAGTTTTAACAAAAAAGAAATATTTTTCATTATTACCTTGTGTTTATTCGCCATTCTTCTATCTTATTCTTAGTATACCAGTTATTCAACAATTAAGTAATGATCGTGAACAAGTTATGCTAACAGAAAAAGCATGCGTACTTGTGTCAACTGTTTGTTCATGGTTAAGACCGAGCAGCGAATTTAATGAAAATTCATTAAATAATAATGATCTTCATACACTTATTGATACATTAAAAACTTGTATGGTTCAATCACCGGCTCGACAATACGCACCATTAACAATAGGTGCGTATCGATCATTATTTCGATCATTTGATCATTTTGGACGCTACACATTTCTTCGACAGCAAATAGCTAAAACGTCTTGTAACGAAGATTCTTATCGAACATTTCTATGTAGTTTACTTAAAGATGAATTTCTCTATGATTATCGATCGTTATCAAGTGAAATTTACAAGGGACCATCATTATTTCAATTATTAGATCGTTTATGTAATTTGCCGAATGGTGTTGAATCGGATTTACTTGAAATTTATGATTGTCTTTGTTCGACATTGAATTTTATTCGTTTTATTGGTTTAATTGATAAACGAGGTGTTAATCGAACATTACTTTGGACTGAACGCTTAAATCGTTTAAATGAAACATTTCTTAAACCTTTAAGAAAATCAATTGATTTAGCTCGGGCGCATTATAAACTTGAAATACGAAACAGAAAAGAAGATAATAAACCAGAACCAATGGATACGGAGATATTAGTCGACAATAAACTTCTATCAATGCCTAGTAAACAAGAACAAATGGAAACATTACATTCAGCAGTAACAAAATTTGACATTCTTGATTGTATACTTAGTGCGCTTACCGAGACATTTGGTGGTGATTTATAATTCTTTTAAGTTACATTTTTTTTTTATATTTGTTTGTTATTTATGGGATAATAGACAAGAAATGTATTCCACTATTGAAAGTTTCAAATAAAGCACATTGACTTTCATTTATGTTTTCTATTTATCAAGAGAAGCTATTCAAGTTACCTGCAAAAAGTTTTTGTTTATTCGTTGATGTTACAAAATATTCGGTACCTAAATTTGTCATCTAATTCTTTTGATGATAAAAGTATCTCACAAGACTTTGATTCTTAGTTCATCGGTAGAAACAAATTTTCGACTAGAATTTTCAAAATATTTATTGTTAACGAAAAATTGTACGATTTCTTCAAACTCCTATTTATTAAAACACAAAAAAAATTCATTTTAATGAATACTGATCGTTATTTACAGTAAAAATTTCAACAGTTATTTTTTGATTCATGTGTACTTTGCTCTACAATAATTGGAATACTGAGTATAAGATGTTGCGTTTTACGTACAAATTTAGCAGTTAAACGTTGAATATCAAATAAACTGTTACAGTTTGATATATTTGGTTTCTTTCGTTTTTTCATATCAAGTTTTAGATGCATATGAAGTTTTGTACACTCAAAATGTATTGTTTCTTCCGTAGGTAAAACTGTAACATCACAATCAGCAACACTTTCACATTCTGGTAATGATATACGAATGATTAAAAAACTATTATTATTCGTGATTTCTTCCGTATATGCTGGAGTAGTCCAAAGTTCTTCAATTAATACTGCTGGCTTTTTAGTTTTCTTTGGTTGTTGTTGTGATGATGGCAATTTGTTAGAAGATGTCGATTGATTACTTGAAGTCATTGAAGAAAGTTCTTTAAGTAATGATGGACTAAGATTACTATCAAGTAATTCATCAATATCTTCATCATTTTTCTTAGTTTTCGTTAATGGTTTAAGAAAATTTCGTTGAATTTCTTCTATATCACCAAGTGCTTTTTCATCCAAATATTTGTAATTGTTATAATCTACTAAAAGTTTATGTTGAGAAACTACTAAATCAAAGGTTGATCGAATCAATTGAGTACGTCCAATGATTTTTATAACATCTGGATGGACAGCAATATTCACAAGAATGCACTGTTCTGCAAATAAGTACAAATTTTGATTAGAAAAGCTTTTTTTAAATATATATATCACGTTGACTTACCATAATTATGAGTTATTTCTGTTGGTGAAAGTGAATACATTTTTGTTAATTCATCTGTTTTCGTAGGAGCTGGTAAGCGAAGCCAAGTGAAAATATTTAAATAAAAGATTTTAATGTTCGGATGGCTCTGTAAAAAAAGAAAAAACATTCTACATACATTTTACAATAAATTAATAAACCTACATGTAATACAGATTGAACAGCTAAACATGGTGTTGGTGGTGCCATATATTCTTTTCCTTCTTGTATAGTTTTTTCAATGAATTTTCTATGAAATAAAGAAAATTTTGAATATGAAAGGATGCAAAATTTTACTAAGGAGACAAATAAACTTCTCACTTACCGCCCAAACTTACTTGTAAGCTGTTGGATCACTCGATGCTAATTCATCTAGCATATTCCAAACATTTTTCGCCTTATCCATCATCTCATTAGGTGATGATTTACTTGAAGATTGTAGACGAAGCATATCCATTTTGTAGGAATCTATTTAACAATAGTCTATAACAAATTACGTTTACATTGAAATAATAATGATATAAATAAAATTCTCTTTGGATGAATTCGAAATTTCGACAATTCTCATTCAAAATAAAATACTATCGAAATAAATGCGAAGATTCACTCATTGACATCTGAAATCATATTACCATGCAATACTTTTTCTTTGATAAGATTGAACTTAGTTTCTATGGTAACTTTAACCGAACAAGTCACTGATAGGATATTTCAAAATATGTAAAAATGAAATTCAATTGATAATTAATGGAAGTTTTTTCATCAATTTTTAATTAAATTTATTAAAGATGTCATTAGTTCTAGTGATACTTCAAACTAGTTTTTTGATTGGTTGGTTCTATCTACAACTCGTCAACAGACTTTACTTAAGATTGATAGTTCGAATGAAATGAAGGATGAAGTCTCGTGCGCACTTTTTTAATAATTACTTCTATTTTTTTACTAGATAAAATTTTTTTTCCAATGGCTTCTTCATCTCTTACAACAACAAATGCTAGTTCAAAAGATGAAGATGTTGCTTTTTGGCTCCACAATAAACTTGGTTCACACGTTGATTTATGGTCATCGTTTAGCATAAGCTCAACATTAACACAAGAACATTTATTATCAATAAAATCCATTCTATGGAGTTTAGATACAATTGTAAAAGTTAAATTGTTACTGTCATTTATTCATATACCGAAGCGAAACATCAATGAAGTAAGAAAAAACAATTCTATCGATGAATAATTAAAAGACAATTTTTTTTTTCTAGTGGGAAAGCTTAGTAAAAGATATAATTGAATTAAGTCGAAAAGATAATGTGGGTGATCAATGGGTTGCTGTTATAAGTGAAATTATGAAAACATTTCCCGATAAATCATTATTTAATCTTGATTTAACTGATCAAGAATGCGAAGGTTTTACAGATGGAATACAAGAATTACGAAAAACAGGTTTTATTAGTTATTTTCTCATATTTAACAATCAGGTTTATTTCATTTTTCAGTTAAAAAAAATAATGACACAACACATTTACCATTAGAATCGTGTTATTTGGGGAAAAGTGCATTAAAAATGTTAACAGGCGATATACCAAATCCATCAAAATGTTTTAGTCTTATACGTAAAGCCAAATCTGCAAGAATACGACAAGAATTACTAGAGAAAAGTATGTAAAACATTTTTTTCTGTTTTGCTAAAAGTATGAATTTATTTGCAAGGTGCTCAAACATCCAAAACAAAGAAAGTATCAGATTATGCAGCTATACCAGGATCTCGACGATCAGTTGATGAATATTGTAAATGCATGAGTATTTATTCATTGATTTGTAAAATTTCTGAAATTTTATTTAGCATCAATTTATTCTTCATCAAGTGCAACATCAAAACCATCAAATATTGGATTTCTTAAATCAAATACAATAAGTTCAACGTCGGGAATTATTGGTACTTCACGTTTACATAATCGTCGGGAAGGAAATGTTAAAGTAAAGAGAAAAAACTATTATTTGAATATGTTTAAAACGTTCGTTTCTTCATTTTAGCTTCTTTCTTTAGAAGAAGAACAAGCTCTAAGTGATAAGAAACGAAAGAAACCGAATGGTAAGTCATATGCCATTGCGATTGATGTTGAAAGCTAAAAAAAATATTTATCTATCATAAAATCAATTTGTGAGTTCTAGAAACTTTTCATTCATGTTCACTGATATTCAACTATTTTTTTCGAGATAGACTTTCTTCAATGTAACATTATTATACTTGTATGATATGTTGTGCTGTCATCTTATACTTCTATAGCTTCTAGTATAATGATTATTAAATGCCTAATGAGATGGAAGAATTTGAGTCAGTATTTCAAAGATTATGTCGAAATGAGATTTACCTTGGGTTTTACCATTGAATTCCAAGATTGTTTCTTTTTTTTTTATTACGTCCTGCTTGTATAGAAATATAGAAAATGCTTTATATCAAGAAAATAGGCATGATTAATATTTATGCATAAAATGAAGTATTATAGGAAAAGATATATGTTTCAATGCACTTCTAGTTATCGTCTTTCTGACTTATTTTCTCTCTCTCTCTCTCTCTCTCTCTATCTTACTAGACGATGATGAAGATGCCAATGACAAGAAATCGGGTCGTAATAAGAAAGCCAATAAACAACAACAAAACCCTGATCATGCGGATGGTACCATCGACGATTTACTTACTGTTCCATCAACGTCTTCGACTAACACTGACTCACAGGAGTTATCGACTCCAACTAATTTTGATCAATCATCTGCCTTTATTCCGGTACGAAATCATTTTTCTTCGATTATTCAATAGCTTCTGTTTCAATTTAGCAAGCAACGTATGCACCGTTTAGTATGAATGATATGCCTGCCACACCTAATCCATTAATGAATAGTAAGTGGTTTGAGTTTATTGCTCAAAACAAATTATGATCAAAAAAATAAAAAAAACACCTAGATGCAGCAAATGATTTACTGTATGGTCTACATCAATCTCGTATTGATAGAAATTATTCAACAAATTTCAATGATATTAATAAATCATCTGAACACGATAGACTTTTAAATACTTCACCTATACGAACGGATCTAAAATTAACCGTAAATAGATTTTGAAAATAAATTAATATCGTGTTTGTATTTTACATTTTCTTTTCTTTTTGTAGAATGAACAAATTGAATTCGCTCGTGATCTTTTCCGTTCAAGTACTTGCTTAACACGAGCAGATAAAAGTCGAATATTGGCTTTTATTGCTGGCGTTCGTGGTATGTAGAAATTTATTAATTGATGAAATATTTGATTCTAAAATCTTGATTCTATAGATCGTTCATTAGATAACAATAAATCTGGCAATCCAATTATAACAATAAAACTAACTGAAAAAGATGAAATGATCCTTGATCAAAGTACAAATCAACCTCAACAATATTTTGCTGAAACATTTTTTCAAATGAATACATCAACTGGGGAATGGAAACGTATTAAAAAATTGCGACCATTAAATCAAATTAATTGAGAACAAATAAATTTATTTCCTTTTTGTGTGGTGGATATTTCACCGCGTGACTTACTTTGTTCTTTTTGCTTGTATGTCTTTTTTTTTCTTTTGCTCGTATATACATAAATATATGTAAATAAAGTCGAGAAGAAAACAAAGTAGAGAAATATGTAAAAAAAATTTCTTTCTTTCTAGATCGTAGAAGCAATGACTGTTGGCAAATGGATATTAAAAATACTGTCTAATATGAATCAAGATTTTATGTAAGATAATTGTTTCATTTATTTGAGATAGATAAAATATAAAAAGAATTGTAAATAGAAATATATTTATGTATTACGTAGAGTTCTAGACTTTTTTGTGTTCTGTCAAAGCTCGGCAGAATATTGGCTAAGGAAGTAATATTTGCGTTGTGTAAGACATATATCAACATTCATTACACTATCTGGTTTTTATTATCTTTCATTACTCGTATTCGCATTTTTTGCTGCTACAATAAAATCATAATTATATCAGTAGAAAAAATATGAAAATAAAGAAAAATTTTCTTCTAAACATAAAACTATTAAATCGAACTCTTACAATGTGTAAGAAAGAAGATTGTGATTCTAATTTTTCCAAAAAAGAAAAAAAAAGTACAGAATGTATTAATGGTTAGATAATAAATCTGGTATTGTAATATTTAATTAACATAGAAGAAAGATATCCTGGATGAGTTGAAAAGGTCGAGCTAACAGCTATATTTTCAGTTCAATGCCACACGCATTGTATAAAATCGAAAACAAAACAAATACTTCAAGTGCATTAAGCATAAACAAAAAAGAGCACTTAAATTATTTCCTACGGTGTTGTCACGAGAATAGATCGTTTTTATTTGCATATCTACGAATGGATGTAAATAACATTCGTTGAACATTTGAATGAAAAATAAAATGAAGGTAAATTGAACCAACGAAATACAGAGCACGAAGAAGGTAAGTCTCTCCAATTTTCAATTTTTGTTCAGTGACTTTATTCGTACTAATTAGTGATTTGTTAAATTGCCTCGCTATCTCACCAAAACTCTTCTGGTCTTGGCAAACCCCTATATTGACAAATTTTACTTTAAGTAATACTAATTTATAAAAATGAAAACTGTTTTCCAGTAGAATCTAACTAATGTTCTGTGATGCAATCTACTTTTTTTTTTATTACACAAAACAAGTAAGTAATTATATCATAGACAAAGATATTTTTCTGTTATTGAAATAAACCTTAGATTCAAGTATAAGTAATCATACAAGACCTTTGCCAATAATCAATTAATCACAACATGTTATATACATTCCACGCATTGATATTTTACCACATCGATCTTAGCAATAAACACTAAGTTAGTTAATCAATTTTCATCACTATCAAGTTTACCTCTGTGTCGATCATTAAAAAAGACGTCGTCAATGTCTTTGCACCATCACATTGTGATAATATTCACTTTTGAAAAAAAGTTCTCATTACGTAACTGTTAAACGTAAAATCAAAAAGAAGCATTATTAATTGTATAATCAATATTATTCGATATTGAGGACATGGCATCACAGAAAGAGAGAGAGAGAGGAAAAGGAAAGAGAAAACCTTGATTTTACTCTGTTTGTAGAGTATCAGCTAGTACACATGAAGCGTTGTGCACGTCACCAGTTCTACCAAATATCGTCTCTTGAAATGTACTAGCGCTTCGCGTATTGCTTTATTAAGACTAAAAACTTGATTTCATTTGATAAGATAGAGAAAAGCTTAAATTTGTTATCTTTGTTTCGTTTGATTTCGAATTGAAATTCAAAAGAAAAACGAAAATTTTATTCCCGATAGTCGAACTCATTTTCAGACATATAGTTTTAATTCTTTTTTCTTCTTTTGTTCAATTGCAAAGATCAATAGACGGTAGGAAAGATCATAGACGGCAGACTGTTATTATACAAAGGAAATTATACTCGATTGATCGAGTGTCATATATATACATATATATGAACGCTGTTGGACACCGTCTACTGTTTTCTTCTTTTTTTTTGTAATAATCTAATGGATCAAATTTTAGTTGTACTTTATTCTATTAGGTGAGAATTTGTTCGTTTAGGTTTTTTTTGTTGGGAGGGTGAAATGGATTGTTTATATGTAAACTTTTATAGTATATGAATATTAAGTAGTTATGTATTCTATGTAATGACTATTCTGCTCGTTGTTCATTAGTATCAATCGTTACATTAAACAAAGAGTCAAATAGTGATATTGTTCTTTACCTCTCTCGCTCTCTCTCTCTCTTACCACCCTACTCTAGTAATCAACAGACAACAATATCTATCGCGTCTCTTTACTGTTGTTGATAGAGAAAGAAAGAGAAGCAAGTTCTTAGATGCTTAACATGTTGTGCATGTATGCGGAGGAGGAGGTGAGATGAAAGATGTTCGGTGAGTGGGAGCATGAAGAAAGATAAGCTTTTCTTTCTTTTCTCCCTCCACGCTCATTGGCAAATATGTACAAAACGTCGACATTTTCTTTTCTCTTTTTGGGTTCCATTGTTCTGTGGAGTGTTATACATATATAAATATACAGCAAAGACTCTTCTATGTGCTTCCGTTGCATAATTTTCTCGGATTCTTTTTTTGTCCAGAACGAACACAGAACGAGAAAAAAAAAGAAGAAGAAGCGACGGTACCTTCTGGTTTTTCTTTTCCTAGCTTGTTGTTATACCGATCATCTCTTTCTGATCATCGAGATAGGCTGTTTACGCGCGCTTACAAGAACAATTTTTTTCTTACCCTCGTTGATATATTTATGTTGATGTCTATTTTTACGTATCTTCTTGGAAGAAAAACTTCCTCCGAGTACCATAAAACATATTCGTCTTATGATCAATGTTTCAATGGGCAAGTTCTATTTTCCATTTGGCTTGTCTTCCTGATAATAGAACTGAAAGCTAGTCATTGCAAATAGAATGTGATCAAAAAAATAAACGATATATCTATTATTTATGTTTTAGATAATGTAGCTAAAGTAATTTTCAAGGATCTCAATTGAAATGAATTTATTCAAATATCCAACATAATGTCGACTTCATCGTTAGCTTCGTCGACAACAAATACTTATAATGATACTAGTGGATTAAATGGTAATTCATCAACATTACAATGTCGTGTACAATATCTTGATGATACCGATCCATTTTCAAGTGTAAATTTACCTGAGCCAGCTAGGCCGCCATCATTTACATTTCTTACGTCAACAGTTTTAAGCAATCAAATCAGTAGTGTACATAAAGTTCTTAATGCTCCACATAAAGTAAATTTTATTTTATATTAAGATAGAAATAAAACTAAGAATGATTTATTTTCCATTGCCTAGATTCCTGATTGTACACTTCAATTGTGTCGACAAGATGGAAGTAAATCAGAACTTGGACCTTATCTTGATATCGATCAAACACTTGAAGAACAACGAGAAGATGTTGAAGCTTTTACAGAAGGGTATACCATTTATGTTTACTTTTGTCTACATGAGTTCATTAGATATTTTTTGACAGTATTATTATTATTATTATTATTATTATTATTAGATTAATAAAAATAATAATAATTAATTTTCGTTGGGTTTTTTAATCTTACTGTGCTAGCTACTATATCACATTTCTTATGTTTTTTAAGACGTAAATGGTCAATAGTGCTTCGTACTCAATTAAGTGTACGAGTCCATGCTTGTATAGGTAAATGAATTGAGTGGTTTCTGTTTCTCTTGAAATTTAATCGAATCTTTTATTTTTTTTTTCGTATAGATAAATTATTGAATTCAGATGGACGTGAATTACGACGATCATTATTTTCACTGAAACAGATTTTTCAAGTAAAAAACACGTGAAAATATTTTTTCTGTTATCAATTTTGACTTTTATTATTTTACTAAGGATGACAAAGATCTTGTACATGAATTTGTTAATAATCAAGGTTTACAATGTTTAGTGAAAATTGGTGGTGCTGCTGATCAAAATTATCAAAATTATATTTTACGAGGTAGAATAACGTTTTTCTTTTCTAATTTCGAAAAAAGCAATAATGTTTTCTTCGTCTAGCACTCGGTCAACTAATGCTTTATGTTGATGGAATGAATGCAGTTATGAACCAAAATGAAGTTGTTCAATGGCTTTATTCATTAGTTGAATCAAGTGTAAGCAAAACAATTGTCCTAGAAATATTCTTTATAAATTCTAATCGATTGTTTCTTACTTAGTTTCGACTTGTTGTTAAAACAAGTTTAAAACTATTGATTGTCTTCGCCGAATATACCGAATCAAATGCTCTATTAATTCTAGCAGCTGTAACTAAAGTTGATCGAGCATCAAAACGTCTATTGTGGTCAAATGCAATGAAAATTCTAAATGAAATGGATAATTCAGCTTCAGAAGTTGTTTTGCTAATTATAACGTTGTTTAATACAGTTTTATCTGCTATACCGGATCAAGATACATTTTATGATACGACAGATGCATTGGAAAAGCAAGGAATGCAAAGATGTACACAATTTTTTCTTAATCGAAAACCAGTCGAACCAGATCTTGTTGAACAATTTAATATTTACGATGTAAGTTAGACTATAAATATATCAATACAATAAATTATGAATTTTAGTGCTAGAGAAGGACCAAAGTTCGAGGTATCTTCATCGTACTCGTGTTGTTGTCTGAGTATGTTTGAGTTTCGTATAAGCTGCTTAATGTAATCATAAAATTTGGCTATAAAACTGATTCTTTGCATATCAAATAATTAATAATAATCATAATATTGCATTGCGTATCTTATTTTTAGGCTGCACTTCGACACGAAGATGGTGAAGATGATACTACAACTTCTCAATCAATCAGGTGTGTATTTTATAAATAATTATTAATTGAGCATGACCGACTTTGCCAGTTACACTTGTTCTTTTGGATCAAAACAAAACAATCTACGAGAAAATAACTTTTCCTTTTCTAAAATATAAAATATCGAAATTAGATCTCCATCATTATCCAATATTTTTGAAAATGCTCTTTCGAGGTAAAACTTCAGAGTTCTTTTCCCTACACAAGATAGAAATAGCTTCACAAGTTTATAATTTTTTGTTTTGTTTTTCAATCCAGCATGCTTTGTATTTTTTTTTAAACACCCCCATGCTTATCGCTTTAAGGAGGCGCATACCGCGCACAAAATCAGTATTTGATCGAACGTCATCACGTCGTTATTCATCTGTGGATTTTCAAACCAATGGTTTCTGTGATAATCAACAAGAACGTATGCTCAATGATAATACTAATCATGGACATACTCGTCAAAATCATTTGCATTTCATCGATTCAATTTTACGACAAAATGATGATGCGACTGTTTCCTCGAATGGACACGATGAATCAACTATATCGTTCGACGGTGAAGACAATAGTGATGAGTATGCTTGCTTTATTTTGCGAAAGTTCTATTATTTTTCCCTCGAAATTTCTGTTTTTCTTTTGTGTGTTACTTGGATTCTTTTTGTTTCTTATGATTTCGTTCGCATCAATTTTTTATAAATCATATCTTAGGCGAAAAGCACGAGTTAAAAGTGCTGCAGGTGATCGCATAAGTATGCGAAGATGTTCATCGAATGCTATTTTAACTACACCGAGAAAAGAACAGGAAGTGTAAGTAACAAATAGAACATCGTTTTTCATTGTTTCTATAAAAAAAAACAATTTTCATTATATTTAGATCAAAGCCAGTGCCAGATAGTAGTGCTATACGTCGAATGCAAAATAGATGGGAAGCAGAAACTCAACAACGTGAAGCTGCAGCAGCCAAAGCTCAAATACCTAAATCAGCTTCAATCGGACGAAGTCGTGATCGTTGGGCAACTTCCAATGATACATCAACAGCAAATGTTGATACTCATCGATCTAATCAACAGTCTTCACGTAAAAATGAATTGATTTTTGATGAGAACAGTTTAATTCATTGTTGAAAATCTTTATCTAGCTTTAAAAGCAATGCCACCATCTGATGCTCATACAGTTCCGTCCAGTCGGTTTACGCGCCCATCAACTTCTTTTGATGCTGTATCACCTCCTGTGACACCTTCTCCTCATCAGTATAATCAACAACCACTAAGTCCGCGTGCAACTGAACCGAAAGTATTTTCAAGACCGCCACTTGCTCATCAAAAGACTACAACAAGTACCAGTGCAATTGAAGCTTTAACACGTCAAATTAGTTTATCATCAACAGGTGGAAATGATGCAACACTAACAACAAATGGTCAGGCAACTATTCTTGTAAAAGATGCAAAAGTAACACCAGCAACAGAACTTGTCGGTGCTGTAACAAGGGCGAAAGACAGTAAATATATAATATTTCATGAAATGAAAATAAATTTTAATATTACATTTTATAGGTTTACAACAAGCAACAACAAAACCACCACCATTGATATTACCAGGCATTGGCCTATCTGGTCAATTGCCTGACTCATTACTATCGAAGCCTCGATCGGACAATGATCTCCAATGGGAATTTATCGTTGGCAAACTACTCTCACGTAGATTAGTCGTACAAGATCTGAATTTCGAAGAATTGGATGACCGAGATGATACAAGCATTCTTATGATGGGAGGTGGTCGTATGGGGCCTCCTCCACCACCGCCGCCAATGATGAACGGTGTTGGACCTCCTCCACCACCGCCAATGATGCCTGGTTTTTCATTACCACCACCACCACCAATGGGTGGCATACCACCTCCTCCTCCGTTCTTACCAAGAGGCATGGGACCCCCACCACCACCACCACCACCACCGCCACCTATGAATATGAGTAATGGTAGCTTCAATGGTGCATCACGACCGCCGCCACCAACAGCACAAACAATTAATAAATCTGTCAAGACTATTCGTTTACATTGGCGTGATGCAGCTCCGAATATGTTACCTACTGCACCAGGAACTGATGATTCTCTCTGGAAATCATTAAACAAAGTTCCATTAGATACTGAAAAATTAGCTCAACTATTCGAATTAAAACAAAGCGAAGTTAAAATCAAGGTAAGAAATAGAATGATTATTTTCTAAGATAATAGTTCTAGGTATTTTTTTTCTTAATTATTGAAATGAATATTATATTTAAATAATCATTTCCATATCTTTCGTTTCATTTTAATACATTTCTTTCTTTCTTTCTTTCTGTTTTTTATTCATCCAGGAAACCGTAAGTTTAATGTATACGTGTTGTTAATTAATAACTTAAATTCTTTGATATTATCTAAGTTTGAATAATAATCAAACTAAATAAAACTTCTCTTTGAGATAGTCTACGACTTTCTTTATTATATGTGCATACGTAACTAACCATTAGAGTTTACATTTACATATTAAAAACAAAATGTGTTGTCATTATAAATATGTTGTTCTTTCTTTGTACATATATTTGCCTCTTGTTTTTCGTTGGGGAAATTTATTATATGTATATATCAATGAGAAAATAACTTTTGTTTTCTTTTTAATCTATAGAAAGGTGGTGATGTTAAAAAGGAAATTACTGTACTCGATACGAAACGTTCAAATGCAATTAATATCGGTTTGACTGTATTACCACCAGCACGAACAATTAAAGCAGCTATTTTAAAAATGGACGGTAGTGTGATTAATAAAGAAGGCATTGAGGTAAGCGTCTTTCGTTTTTGTTATTTAGTAAAAATATGGTGTACCCATTGATGAATTTTCCATAGTGTGAGTTCATCCTTGTTTCGAGCATGAGTGTGCCTATGATTTAATCAGAGAAAAGCTTATAGATTTGAATTGAATATTATCAATCTATCGATATATAAGAAAACTCTGTATTCTAGACTATAAATATTATTCCTATCGATCTTAATTAGAAGATTAATCAAGATGGAATGAGTAATCGAAGAAAATCGATATAGGAATAACTGGGCAATTATTGAAGTTGAATAATTCGATATACATTAATCTACGCCTTGAGCTATAATGAATGATAGACTGGAAAAGAAAACTAATTTCTTCTTCTACTGAAATATTTGATTATAATAATTGTTTATTTAGAAATTATTAACTATGCTTCCAACTGAAGAAGAAAAAAATCGTATTATAGAAGCTCAAATGGCTAGCACGGATATTCCATTGGGAAATGCTGAACAGTTTTTATTAACACTTGCATCTGTTGTTGAACTTGAAGCTCGTCTTAAACTATGGTTATTTAAACTTGATTTTGATAATATTGAATTGGTTTGTTAAACGCGAAATATTCATAAAATAACTTATAACTATTTGTTCTCTAGGAAATTGCTGAACCATTAATGGATTTAAAAAATGGAATGAAAATCTTGAAAGATAATAAAACATTTCGACATATAATGGAAGTACTTCTTGCTGTCGGAAATTATCTGAATGGAGTTGAAGTATACTATTTTCTACTTTTTAAAACTCAATCTTTAAGTCATTTTTTTTTCAATTAAAGTCAATCGGTTTTCAACTTGATTATCTATCGAAAGTTCCTGAAGTTAAAGATACCATCCAAAAGCATTCATTACTATTTCATGTGTGCAATATTGTCGTTGAGAAATATCCTGAAACAAGCGACTTCTATTCAGAAATTGGTGAAATAACACGATGTTCTAAAGTAAAGAAATTTGTGTTTTGTTTTGTTTTGTTTTAAGAAAAAATTGAAAATTCATTGTTTAGGTTGATTTCGATGAACTTGAACAAAAATTAATTAAAGTCGAAAGCGATTGCCGAGCTTCATTTGATCATTTACGTGCAATCAGTAAACATGAAACACCACAAGTTAAAACAAAGTACGTATTCATATATACATACATGTATATAAATATTCATATTAAATTTGAGTCTATAAACTATCATAATCAGTTGATAAGAGCTTTTTATTACAAAAAGAAAAGTGAACGGATAGAAAAACTATTTTCAGAATTGATCTTAAAAGTACATGGTTAAATCTATTATGACACGTATGTATTGATGGATTCACTTGCTTTCTTTTTTTTTTAATCTCTCTTGTTCTACGTACACAATGATACACTTAAAATGGATAAAACTTTGCTTCACAACAAACAACTCGCTTATCCTTTAATGTTTATTTCAGTTTTATGTTTAATTATTTTCTTCAAATAATTGAATTGATTTAGATTGTCTGAATTTTTAACTGATTGTGCTGAACGCATTTGTCTATTGAAACTTATTCATCGACGTGTTACAAATCGTTATCAAAAATTTCTTATTTGGCTTGGCTATTCTCCTGGTATTTTAAAAGACACAAAAATAACAACATTTTGTAAAATACTCAGTGAATTTGCACTGGAATATCGTACAACACGTGATCGTATCACAACACAAAAACAGAAAAAACAAAATCGAGGCGAAAGAAATCGAACTCGAGGAAAGTTAATAACTGAAGTGAGTTTTTCCTAGGATTGAGGTTCTATTGAAAATAATAAGTGAGTTTCGCTTTTTTTCGTCTCTATTTGAATAGATTATTCCAGAAAAAAGTGGTTTACTTAAACATGCTTTACCAAATGATTGTCGAACAGATGATGAAGCTGAATTTATGTATCAACCAACAATTGATAAATTAAATCCACCCAGTAATCGAACAAATAACGATTCGTCTCATACAGTACCTGCTGTAACTAAACAACAGCTAAATCCACTAACGAAACAGTCAGGTGTGTCAAGTGGTTTAGCAGCAGCTGTACATAATGCTTCAAAACAAGAAACAATGATGCCTGGTCATAGACCAAGAGAAAAAGCTGCTGGTACGTTTGAACTTTTGTTTTCTAAGTCGTTTCATTAGAAGTTGCATTTCCATTTTGTATTAACTCACATAGAGGTCATTGTCGTGGCATGAACATGTCGGAATGGTTTAGTCTTTAGTAGAAGCAATTTTCGAATTCTATACTCTCGTTGAGAGTAGTTCTTCTAAATGTTACCCTACTCTACAAGAATCACTGATCTAAAACAGGCATACTAGTTTTCTGATCATAGAATGCAAAAATGAAATTCCACTTGTCCTAAGCAAAAAGGAAAATTTTTCTATAATTGAATGTTGATAATCTATTGTAATTATAAATAAATGTGGAAACTTCGGATTTCATCCGAGAGTTATGTGTACTGCAAAAAGTACATGGGACATATGAGTCATTCTAGAATGTCTGAACACCAAAATTATCATGAGAAACTAGGCACAATTTGGTTTCTGGATGCAGTTTTTGTGCATTTTGAGACCGTTTTCAGGCGATGTTTTGTTAGAAGGCTACGATTTAGTTCAAAACTAGTATCAGATTCGGAATCAGCGTTAAAAACTGAGTCGATTTATATATGTTCTGGATAATTCTGAGAAAAACGTTTTTTTTTGAAAAATCCCTGTACTCCCCCTCAGNGATGGTCTGATCAAAAATGACAATTTTTTCGATAACTCAGCCATTTCTTGACGGATCCTTCTCATCTTCGAACTTGACCTAGATATTGATAAGAAAAGTCTGTGCACAAAATTTCAGCTCAATCGAATGTAATTGTGAAGAGCTATCGAATAAACGGACGGACACACTGGCCGATTCTATAGTGTACTCTTTTTCTTTTGAGTACACAAAAATATCATAAAACAAAAACAAATTGTTTAGGTAACGCTTTGAAAAAGCCTGCTGTACAATCGTCATCAACGTCAGGTGTAAAACACTCATCTAATCCAAATGAAACTGAAGCTTTTGATACAAGCGATGAACTACTTGATGATCTTGTTAAAAATGCGACTTTAACAGCGTCAAGAGACGCTCTCAAGCAGCGTAAAACCGCTCGATATGGTGCTCAAAGACGATCACGTATGTTTTCATATCGCCAAGTCAAAGCATTTTATTTTACTTTTATTGTTCTATGTGTTTATAGTACGTCGTACACTTCATCTTGGTTTAAATGAAGAAGAACGTGCCGAAGTACTTGGTGCTGGAACAAAATAATTTATTTTATCATTCTCATTTAATGGTTTTAGCTTTTAAATCAGTTTTTATTTGCCCAATCCTGCGCCGGTGTCTTCTCAAAATTTTGTTTATGTTTTACTTTGTACATGTTTTATTTAATTAAATGTACTTTATTTCAAATAATCATCAGTTTCTCTCTTTTCTTTCTTTCTTTCTTTCTTTCTTTGTGTTTTGCTTGCCTATTTGTCTGTCTTTCACATGACAAAACAAAAAGAATGACTTGAGCCTTTATTCCCTTTTACTGCCAATCTGTGTTTTACGAATCTCTTTGTTTTTTTTTATTGTACAAAGAAGAAACAAAAACAAAACAAATGATAACCATTTTTTTGTTTATCGATAAAAGATAACAGTCAATGAGGTTTTTTGTTTATAATAATGATAATCATAATAATAATCGAAAACAGACATGTTAGAAAACGAGTGTGATTTTGTAGATATGTCGGATTTATTACCGCAACCACCATCATCATCAGCATCGGCAGCCAATGATGAATCAGAATCACTTGATCATTTATTGGATGATGCTTTAACTGATTTTAAAGACGCTGCAACAATAAAAAAAGATTCAGTAACTCGTTCAGCTGATGCACCGCCACCACCATCGGATCCATTGCAAACAACATTTGAAGCTATGTGTTTTAATGATGAAAAATTCTTAAATGAACTCGACTCAATACCGAATCTTCTATCGAATTTTCCGTTTGGTCTAGGTGAAGCAACAAATGAAAACGAAAACGAAAGTGAAACTAATAATATATTTAATGTTTTTTCTCAATTGGGTAAACATGCTGAATTATTACAAAAAATAAAAGATGAAGATATTGAAAAAGCACTAGAAAAACTAGCTGATCAACCGAGTACAGCATCGGCATCGAATGCAGCAACATCCATACCCAATGAACCACATGTTGAACAATTAAATTTATTCATGTCAAGTATATTATCGAAAGATGTTATGTTGCCAGCATGCCAAGCCGTTGATGAATCCTATGACGAATGGTTAGAAAAAAATAAGGACAGTTTAACTGATGAGGAACTTCAACGATATACAAAACAACATCAATGTGTTAAAGATATATGTCGAGAATATGAAACAGTATCGAACGACAGTCAACAAATTCAGCATGTTCTACAAAAATTCCAACAATTACAAACCTATGGTGATCCACCAAAGGAGCTTTTATTTTTTCCTGGTTTACCCGGTTTTGGTGGATTAGGTAGTGGGGACGAAAATTTATTTGGTGATACTTTTTCAGAAGTTGATAATATTGGACAAAATGAAAAGGAGTGTTGTGTAATGTAGAGCTGATCTTGTGCGGTTCATTTGTGATGCGACTAGTCGATCAGTTTGTTATAGGGATGTGTGACTTGGCATTTTCCATAATTCATTGCACTGGATGCTTTTTCTTTTTGATTTTTGATATCTATTTACTGAACGTTCTTTTCTTCCTGTTTTTTATTTGAGTAAAAAAGATGATTCTTCTGTTTTCTTTCACTCTTCTGGTTCTTGTTCTCGTACATTGTAGTGTCTCTATTTATGTTGTTCTTCAGATAGTTGTTTCAATTAAAACAAAATCAAAATTTCATATATAAACATTTTTAGTGATTTCGACACAACAAAATGTAAAATCAAATCTTGTCTATACATGGTTTTGTTTATCGAAAATATTAGATGACGATGATTTTAAAAGTATGGTGATTAAGCAAACGCGACGGCATGAGGCAGTCATGTTCAATTTCGAAGGTAGAATAGTTGCAAGTTTCTCATCTATATAGAAGTTTTCTTCTCTTTGTAACAGATGTATTTATTATGAAAGATACTACAGTGCACGATTGGAAATTTTCATTTCGTTTATACGAATTAATACTATTAGAGATATGAAATTTCGATATTTATTTCACAAGAAAAAACGAAGAAAATTTATGCTCATTTTGAGGTGGATCATCAAAAGTGAGTAATCATTTTTGATTGAATTCGAAAGTGAAAAGTGTCATAAATAAAAATTGTACTTATCTATCATCATTTTATATGTTTTTGTTAGATAATTCTTTCTTTTTCAATAGAATAAATATTTCGCATCAAGTGACGAATAAAGGAATTTCTGAAGTTTTATAAATGCAATAACTTATCAATCACCCTTTATATTTCTGAGAGAAAAGTCTACTTATATTTTCACTAAAAATTTCTTAACTTCATTCATTATCTTAAATTAAAATAAGTGTACTCAAAATTAGTCTTTCATAGTAGCTATACAGCAATTTATAAAGAAAAAAACCCAGGTAAAGAATTGCATCAATTAATATGTATACAATGACTTCGTAGAATCTACTAGCCGCTTTAAGTCACGACGTCTCAACAATGGAAATTTCATACATACGTCTAAAAATAGTGTAAACTCTTGAGGTATCTTATGAATAATCATTGTGCAACATAAAATATGTTTATTTAATTGATAGAATCCTAACATTCTGATACACTTATCCTTAAAAGTTGCAGTCGTTATGTTGCTTATAGAAAGATGATTCATTGCTGAATTTGAATTTTATGCAAATATTCTTGGAAAACTAAAATAAATCGAAAGATTTTTAGCATATTTTTAATTTTAGCATATGCATAGAAGAATTGATTCTTTCCACATTTAGTTAATGTTAGGTATTGATCATAGTTCAGATCACTGATTTGATATCGAGGATTCGTTTGATCTATATTATATAGAAGATAATTTAAGTAGTTACTTCTTATAATTTCAATCAAGCTTGTTTTTCAAGACAGAATAGATTTTTTGTTACCAGTAATTATTACTTGTACGTTATTCTAGACATCCTGATATTTTCAAAGGAACACGATCTTATTACTACGCAGTGTATCGACTGTAAAAGCATCTAAAAAGTATTTCTATGTAAAAAGAAAGCAATCTGTATATTCTCTAATTTTTGTTTATTAAACAAAATCATTATTTATGATTCATGGTTAAACGTTGTGTGATATGCCTAAAGAATTTAACACAGAATTCAAACAAATTTATCATATGCATAGGAAATCTGTAGAAGAAGATTTTACTCATTCATACAACGAAATACTCCAACATGAAAAGATCCATCGCGCTAGCATGAGTGGAATGGATGGAAAAAGGCAGAAAGGAAAAACGTCGAAAGGAAAAATATCGAAAATAAAAATGTCGAAAACAAGAATATGAGGTGAAAATAAATCTGTAAAATTGAAATTAAGGATGAGAAAGATTTCTACTTCAATATACTCTCGTTTTCAATCTTTCTATTTGTCTACATTTGCATTATTTTTGTTTTCGATATTTTGATTTTCGACATTTTTGCCTTTCGATATTTTTCCTTTCTGCCTTTTTCCACCATACCCATGAGTGTTATTAAAGATCATTGAGCTGGATATTGTACATTTTTATTTATGTAATAGTTCGTTGGAGTGATGCTCCGATAATTCTCTCAATTATTATGGTAAATTATTTCTCTTTGTACACATTCATAACCGTTTCTTCATTATGTTCAATGAATTGACCTCATCATGTTTATATATGAACTATAGCGCTTGATGTTAACCACTAGTATGCCGTTATATAGTCTAGTCATAATCAGTCTAGCAAGTATATAATAAAAGTACTATGTATGAAGGCTATATAAAAACAAATCCGACTATTTCTTTTGATTCGATCGAAATACGTATTGAGCTTATCTTATTACGCATTTATTGTGATAAGTAATGAAATCGATCTCGTTCATCACACTAACTGAAGTTCATACGTATATTGATTACAGAGCTTAGAGTGTTACATAAAGTCTATGAGAATTACCCATAGTTTATCGTTACGTAGTGAAATTAATGTCTATGTCACTTTCTAACCGATTTATTGTCTGCGTTAAATAAAACGATTAAATTCAGTATATTTTACATGAAAAGCTAAAAGGCGAATTTCTATTCTTGATTCGCTCGATATAATAGATACTACTGGTTATATTTATCTATTCATCAAAATATATAGCAATAGTGATTCATACTAATAATAGTAAATTCCATTTGTTATGTTTGTCGGGTGGAGGAAAAAAGAAAGCAATGCTTGTTTTGAGCAAGTAAGTCTTTTAAGTAGTCATGTGTATGAATCAGACCAGGCGATTTTCTTCCCTGCTTGTTGGGAGTAGTGATCAGCACATAGTTTACTAGGACATGACGATTGTATAAATTAACAATAATAATAAAAAAATCTTCTAAAAGCTTGAATTACGTGGAACAAAACACAGTAAAGGATGATTTAATACGTTACTGTGTTTAAGAATCTTCTATAGCATGAAAAAAATTACGCACTCTAGAAAGAAATAGAAAATCAACATTCAAAAAGTCAATTGATGAAATCTCACCGATAAAAATGCGACTATTTTTGAAAATCAAAATCATACCAGTCACTCAAATTGAATCACCATAACCCTTTTCTGTTTGTTTTGTAAAATACAAAGAACTTTTATCTTCCAATGAAATCATTCCTTTTCAGTTACTTTAGTAGAATGTCTATACTTCTGTCTGTGATTTATTTTCGTTCACTCAATTGTTAAGTATTTTTTTACTACTTTATGATCAAAACAGTGATCCACTTGCTTCCATGGTAAAAATTTCTCAAGCCTTCTATTATGCAGTAGTAGCTAAGTGGTCTGCAGATATTTCTTACCAGAGAGTCTGCTATTTTAATTACTTATGGTTAGAAGCAGTTTTTTGCAATACTGCTACACGTTAAAATTACTAATAGATTTTTTTGCGTTCGAACTCTGGTGAAGTTCGTTGTTTATATTCATTTCTAATTAGTTTTCAGATACAGATCCAAAATACTTACTCAAACTCAAACCTAAGTTTCCGACTTAAATTCGCATTTGAATTCATTAACGAAGTAAGCAAAGATCTTATTTTTACAATAGATTACGCTAACAATGGTAAGATCATCCAGAGGCTTGAAATTATTTCCTAAGTTTTCAGAGAAAATAGCTCGTAAGAAAAATTTCAAAGTTCTGGAATAGCGAAATCTAGAGGAGCAGAACAAAAGTACTCATCGGTTCAGAATGCTTTACTGTCGACTATACTCGAATCTCATGAGAGAAAAACAATAGTCCAACCTTACCTACCATAATAAACTGAATAAAACTTGAATATGAGAGAAGCAGTTTACACTATATTCTACATCGTTTGATTGATCTACTTTTTAAATTCTTTTCATTGTAATTAATATCCTAAGTTTTTGCAAGTACACGTAACTGGAACACTCACGTTCTTCTTTCCGTACTTTCACCACCGATACCTGGTTTCTAAGCATCGATAAAATTCAACGTTACATTACATTTTGAAAAGAAAAACAAAACGTAACCATTCACATTAACCCCCCNCCCCCCCCCCCCCCCTCAAAAGTCGATTTTCACCAAAGAAAGTTCAAATCTGCTGAAATTTTCAGGATACGTTAAGACTGGAGCGGATAGTCTACGATAAAAATTTCAGTCCTAAATATGCAAGTTTAAGGAAGTTATAAAGTGAACACTGGTTAAAAATGACCATTTTCCATCCTAGTTAATTTGCCTTCAACTATTTCTTTTCGAAATTTTTTTTTTTCATTCGATAGAACATGCAAAGACGCGGGGCATGACGTTCTCCGATTTTTGAAAAAAGCTTTTTTTTATGCCCAAAAAATGTCGCCTACAAAATTTGCATGCAGCTTTTTGACCTTCTTTGAAGCATTTTTACTTGTGCAAAATTTTTCGGTTTATAAATGAATTTTTGAAAAAGTCGAAGAATGTCATGCTCTACATCTTTGCATGCTCTATCGAATGAGAAAAAATATTTCGAAAAAACATAGTTGAAGGCAAAATAACTAGGATGGAAAATGGATAATTTTTAACCAGTGTTCACTTTATAACTTCCTTAAACTTGCATATTTCGGGCTGAATTTTTTTATCGTAGACTATCCGCTCCAGTCTTAATGTATCCTGAAAATTTCAGCCGATTTGAACTTTCTTTGGTGAAAATCGACTTTTGAGGGCGGGGAGGGGGGACTTAAACACTGCTGTGAGAGTAAAACGGGAGATGAATTGGATAGCATTGAATTTTACTGCGATTAAAAATTGTGAATGATTCATATTTTGTTTTTCTGAGAAAAAGAGATTAATGGTTTACAAGAAATAAAATACTTTATAGGTTTGCATACTTTCATCGATCCAACCAAAAAAAGGAGTTGCATTATATGACTGTTCCTCGCGCAGGTTGCTATTGCAGAATGATTTATGTTTTTTATTAAAAATAAGTGATCTGCTTCACTATACAGATTTCCATTAATTCTTGATGCGCGTCACACCAGCTAAGAGTACTTCTAAGTGTTCAAAAAGGAGGCAGAACAAATAAAAGTGAAGTTCGATTGAAGAAATTACGAGTCTTCCTACAAAATAAATAAGAAAGATGTGTAGAGAGTTTTATTCACATTCGATGAAATTCAATCGATTTTCTACTTTAATTATTGTAGGTTAACTGTTAAAGACACTGATAACAATGTCAAATTTTACCTGTTATGGTGAGAATCTTTCAAAATAAATAAGAAACTATTTGATTATTTTACGCTTCATTAGATCCTTGTGAAGATATTCCTTCCCCATCAATTGATGCACTAAATGAATGGCTAAGTAAGTTTTTCAACATTGCATATGTAACATTCGTTTATTTGAGTCATTTTTTAGATTTATCATCTAATTTTGACTTTAGTAAGTGTAAATTTTCTCACACTTGTTTTTTTCAATTTCGCAATATAGATATGAATCCCACACCAGACGGTACGAATCCGTCTCATCAAAGTAATTCAAATTCTCCTTCACATTTAACAGAGCTACCTAAAATATATCCATTCGTCGCTCATCAATCCAGTCTAGATTTTAATAAATGTCAGTCTTCGAATTCACACGATAATCTTGGAACAACTTTGCCAAGCAATAATAATTTCCAATCAATCTTAATGAAAACTAATTATTTACGTTCACCACTGCATACAGATATTACTATCGATGCGTCTTTAGAACCAGAAGATGAAAAACTTCGTATTTTGGCTCAACCCAAATCATTTTATCGTGATAGATATCCTTGTGAAACTGACCCGAAAAAAAATCGTGCTCAGCGTTATATTCGTGCTGAAGACGGTAAAACCAACTACGAATATCCAACTGTTGAAGTATTGATTGACTACACATTTTTCTGTTGCATATATTTAGTTAGTTTCTTTTTCAAGATTCCAAAAAAATGGCGCCATTCGACACGACAAATATATATTCGCGTTACATCAATTACGATAGAAAACGAACTTGTACCATATCATTGTATACATCCCTATGAAATCGACACACCAGACAAGCATGTCATTAAAGATTTGAAGAATAATTCATTATATTTTCGTGTTAGAGATGATGAATTAATTACGGGAGTAAAAAGGTAAACATGAAAGATTACTTGCATAAACACTTTCTAATCGTATAATTTTAGTTTTCAAATTACTCGAAAAAAAATGATTCAACATGATCTAAAACTTTATGGGCCGTTACGTTTGTTTAGGTCAAGTAAGGCAATACTAAATAATAATTAATCAAGAATATGGTTATATTTGATGCGTCATAGATCAACCTGATCTACAAGTTTTCATGAATGCCGAAGATACTAAACGCAAAATAATTACATATCAATTATGGAAATCTCAATTAGCTTTTACTATTACAGAACTAAACGGTACTAGTCATTGGCCAGTTCCAATAGCTCATACAATGATCAAATCTCAAATTATGATTGATGGAGCAACAAATCAACGAAGTAAACTCTTTGAATGAGAAAAAAAAACATTTCGAAATAAAAAATATTTGCTTTATTTTCTTTTATTCAAGATACGCCAATCAATATTGTAGATGATAAATCGAAAACTAAATTAAAATGTGTACCACAAAAAGGCGATTGGAAAGGTGGCGATGAAGTAGTTATTATTATGCCCAAGCCAACCAAACGAAAAGGTTTTTATAATTGAAAATTTTTGAATTTATATATCTTATCTCTTGTATTTCATTATTCAGTATATAATATTTGTTTCGATTTCGGTTCATATGGACAACAGACTGTTAAAGAAATAGAATGTATTGATACGAAAACACTTGCATTTCGAACACCCTCGTGTCCAATATTACCGGATGATGAAAATATAAAAGCATCGATTATTATTAGAGAAAATAATTCAACTTTATATTCAACTGATTTTTATTATTTGACACGTATGTAATACAGGTCAATCAAAGTACATATGCTATTGATTTATTTTAGCGACAAAAGTAGGGCTTAATTTATGTTCACATTGTCAAAGCCGTCAGTGGGATGATCGTATGAATAATAAGAGAAAATGTGAATATAAGGAATCTTTTGAAAATGATGACGGTCACAGTCTTCTTTTACAAATGGAAAAATTATCAATAGAAAAAGTTCGTTTTGTCGCTTTCTTGACTTTCGAAAAATAATTTCTTACGGCCATCTTGTAGAAAACCAGTCAATCTCATGTTCGAATTGCATCATATGGTATGTTAGATCGTAAAGAAAAACTGTGTCGACATATTCTGATTTCTTTTTCTTAGAAAATAATTCTAAAGTTGAAAAATATCTTAATCGGTTGAAAGCTGCTTTAGAAAAATTCATTCGTACCAATGATCCTTCTCGATTGTTTCGTCAAGTACGTGCTTTATTAACTAGATGTGATGAAAGTCCACCTCCATTAAATGAAGCTATACAACGTGGACATACACAATTAGCATTGTCATTGATAGAACAAGTTCTCGACATGTCTCCGTCACAAGGAGTATTAGAGAAACAAAATGAAAATGGTGAAACACCATTGTTAATCGCTGCTAAACTTAATCAATGGAAATTAATGGAACCAATTCTTAGAAACCGGTTGGATCTCGTCCAACAGAAAGATAAAGCAGGAAATAATATATTACATTTACTTGCAGAAATCGATGAAGACGAAGGTGCAGCGACCATTCAAAATGTTATCAAAATTTTACCCAATGACCCAAAAGAACTTCTTTTGAAAGAAAAGAATCAAGCACATCAGACGCCGTTAGAGATTGCACAATCACATCCCCATCAACGAACTGCTGCAATGCTAAGCTTTTCAATTGATGTTGAAAATAAATATTGAAACAGTGATTCATAGTCGTTGTTCTTTTTCCAGCGCATTTTGGATACTTTTATTTTCAAAGAATTTTCCCCTAAATAAATTTATATTACTGATACGAGTCATTTGGTTAGTTGCTTTTATTACAAAAAAAGAAAAGAAAATTATATGTTTGCAACAGCAAATTTCATGCTACAGATACCTGATAAACAATGAAAAGTGAATAAGAATGTATAAAATGATGATTGCGTTTTAGATTGTTTTAATATAAAAACTACGATGAATTCAATAGATCAAATTCTTAGTGATTTAGAAAGTAGTACGTAATATAAAGAAAACTTGTTCTCTATTTTTTATTCTTCGAATTTAGCGCCAGAAGAGCTACTAACTTCATTATTAAATGAACCATTTGAATTAAACGCAGGTGGGAAAAAACGAATTAACTTTGTCGAAGTTTGTAGTATTTTGGTTTAGATTTCGATGCGGCCATCAGTTCTGTCCTCACATCTGACAATATCGGAACTCTATCATCTTTATCGTCAGAGATCAATTCTGATTCAAATGATAAACAATCATTGGACAGTAAGTTTAGGAAAAACAGAACTTTCATAAAAATCAATTGGAATGATTATCAGTCAGTAGTGTCAAACTTGAAATTTGAATTCAATTGAAATTTTCAACTTTCAACTTTCAAACTGATAGCGATGATGTGTGTGTGTCACGATTCTTCAGAGTGCTGTCGGTTTGAAAGTTGAAAAGTGAAAATTTCAACTACGAGTTTGACATATACGCAAAATAGCAAAAAAATAAGAATAAGTTATATTACTAAATTCAAACAATTAATGTAAAATCATTGACTGTTGTCGAATTTCTTTTTGAAATTTTTTTCTAAGGCTTGACTTCACCAGCAACTTTCCAAGAAAATACAACACATCTAGCAATAATAGCTCAACCATATTACGGTGGAAAATTACGTTATCGTTCTGATTATGATAAATATCGAAATCGTCTAGGCGTTCTTAAAAATAGAAATCCACACTCTAGCTATCATGGCCCTGCTATTTGTGTAAGTTTACTTATTTTAATTATCTATTCGACGAATTTCTTCTATTATAGATTCCACAATGTTTTTTGGATTCAACTGTCGAGCACTATATTCGTGTTGCACTTGTAACAGTCCCATATCATAAAACAAATCTTCGCTATTTTCATCCATATGACATTGAAAATCCTCGAGAGCAGCAAACGAAAGGTGCGAATAATAATTCTGTTTGGTTTTCCATTCAGGATGAAGATCGCCTTTCAGGTGTTAAAAGGTATTCAAAAAAAGGCAAAAAGTTATTTAAAGATGTTGTCTATTTTACTTTCTACTGTTATGTAGTTTTCCACTATTACGCATTGTAAAAAAAGTTGCATCTGACCTAAAGAATATCACTGGTTTGTGTGTATTTGATTGTCAAGGTAAGACTCGATTTATTTCACAGCAAATAATCATCATCAATTGAATACTTACTATTATTTATTAGATCACAATTTACAGAATAGTTCTGGTCCGCAATGTTCTTCTTCGAAAGATCTAAATAAAGAATATAATCTCGATAGAAGTCAATTAGCATTTACTGTTGGAAGAAAAATTACTGATAATGGCCGAGATGCGATAGAGCTTATCTTAGAGTCAACTGTTTTTTCCGAAGAAATGGTAGAAGGTGGTGATATGGAATCATCTATTGACAACAATAGACAATTATCAGCCGCAGAATTAGATCCAACAGTTAATAAATGCCAAGTCTATAAGTATGCACCTAAGCATGGTTTTGATGTAAGCAATGAAGATATGGTAATTTTTTTGACACGAAAACTCGAACCAAAAAAATTTGGAGGTTCGTATCATTTAGTAAAACAAAATGCATTTTTTTAAAATTTCATTCCTACAATCGAACAGAGTTAACAATAACATTTGAATGCAACTGGGACGATCAACGTTGGTCGGAACCTATTAACGATATTGATATTAAAGATCGAATGATATCATTCAAAACACCATTTTTTCCATATGCATGCGATTTACCCCATCCAGTCGATGTTATTTTAAAACAGCATAATCATGTTCTAGCGAAGCTTAAGTATTACTATTTTTCAACATGTAATATCATTGATGATTTTGAAAATTTCCAGTACATAAATCGTATATGTTTCAGTTAATTCATGTTCCAAATGCCAACTGCATGCTATGAACAATCAAAATAACGAAGTACCCAATATTCCTACAAAACGTCCTAATTTTCATATTGATCATTCCGGATTCGAAACTGATGCGATGGTACCAACAGCAATCAATCGAGACGAAAGTTGTTTATGTTTATCAGTGCCGGTAAGTTCTATTCATATTTATCAAAAGAAGTTATATAAATTATGAACCATTTAAATTTGAAGGAATCATCAATACCATATGCTACTACATCGGATGATGGTAAGAGGCTTTTTTTGTCACATTAAAAATTACACAAATGTGCATAGCAGCTGATACTTCGCTTAGATTTTTTTCTTGAATGGATACAAATAAGTTCTCATGTTAATTCTATTGATTCTCAAAAGTTTGATTATATTCTTGTGAATTCGAAATTAAGTTTTCTATTTCTCGTAGAAAGACTAGTAGTTTTATGACAGCAAATATCTCCTGATTTGATCTGCAAATCAGTATCAATTCTTTCACATGAGATGAGCTCTGCTAGTCCGTATCGAAGCTCCGTCTAGTAAAATGATCTTAAATGCTTTTCAAAGAAAATTCTATACGTTTTCATTATAATATTTTAGGATATTTGCCAATTACACATACTGATTCAACAGCAGAAGACGTCAGCGATGAACTGATAACTGTTTTAAAAAATGCCTTTATATCATTCTTTTCACACAATGATAATAAACTCTTGTTGCGCATGGGCCGCTTGTTTATTCAAAGAAAACCAGAAATACTACATGATGCTCTTAAGAATAATCAATCTAGCCATTTAATAGAATTTATTCAAGTGGCTCGTATCTGTATTCTTCAACAGAAAAATGAACATAATGAAACTTTTCTGCTCCATGCTGTACGTCTTAATCGTGTAGATATTATTCTGGCTTTATTAGAACGAAAAAACTCAGAAAAACTTATCGACGACATGGATGAGAAAAAAAATAATATTTTTCATTTCGTTGCATTATATTCAAAGTCATCAGAAATACCTGATTTATTAATTCAATATCTTCTCGATAAGTCAATACCTATTCAAGCAAAGTTCGATCAATGCAATCAAAATCATCAAACACCATTACAACTAGCTATCTGTGAAAAAAATCTTTCGGTTACAAAATCTATTTTCAAACATTTCAATACTAATGTGCATCGAACTAAAGATCTAACGGGTGATAATCTTGTACATCTAGCAGTCCGTACGGGGGACTTGACCACGGTTAAATATTTGATTGAAGAAGGCAAATTACTTGATCAAGGTAATCAATCCAATTTGACGATGAGCCCGATCGAATTAGCTAAATCACTTAAGCACGATGATATAGTCAAATATTTAAATGAAAAATATGAAATCGACGCTGATGACGACGATAGTTCAGATAGTGATTAAATTACTTCTTTTATTCAAGAATTTTTTATATTCCAAATCATACAGATTTTTGTTAGTGTTCTATAGAACAACCTTTGTCATCTATTTTATCCTAGATGTATTATTTTAATCTTTTTGTTGTTTGTGTGTTTGTTTTCTATGGTCGAATAATAATAATTGCGTATCCTATGATACGAAACGACTAAGTTACATAGATAGACCTATAATCAATATGAAGAAAGTAATCTTTATTTAACTTTTGGCGAAAAAGTCGACAAAGTAAAGGTGATGTTATTTTCATACATCATGTCTACAGACAAAAATGCATGAGATTTAGTCATATTAGTTATTTTTGACCAAACTATTTGTGGTTAATCAAACATGAATGTGTTATTATTCAACCAGACAAATTCGAAATACGATTGATATTGTACTGCCAAACGAAATAGAATATTGCAGGTAGACGCAAAATTTTTGACTAGATAGATCATTAAACAAGCTAAGTAGTGTATATTTTTAATTTATTTATATTCTTTTTAATAATCCCAGAAAACTTGCAGTGAAATACAATTTTGATTCATTTGAATTCGTATACGTTTATTTAAAACTCTTCAGTATTGATATCATTAGCAACAAATAAAAAACTAATGAATAGAATATTTATTTTTTTGATTTTCTTTCTCAATTTTCAATAAGAAAATCAAACTCATTGATCGATCAGTGGAGTACAAATTAACTAGAGAGTTACTGGTCGTATTATATTAAAATATCGACTAGAAATTTCAATAGTATATGTTGGCCTGTGCAAATTTTATTTTCGAATTTTTCGAATGAGTTTCTTTTTTCATTAGATTATTTCAGTATGTGTATATTATGATATACTGTGTGTTAGTTTAGTTTCACAAAGTATGAGTGGTTTTTTTGGATACGTGTCGATAACAGTAATGTTTTCTTCATATGAAATCCTCTTTTGTCGTGTATAACTTCATATGAAACAAAGGTTAGTGAGTGAAAAAGAAGAAGAATGATCTAATTAATTATGGAGCAAATCTCATTTAATATAAAACAAAAATAATAATATAAAGATTAAAAATGATTCATCGAGTACTTTTACTGTAGTATCTAAGCTTCATAGTCGGATAATATTTCACAGAATATTTTGCTTACTTTTCACTTCGAGAAATGATTCGATAAAATCGAAAATCCTGATAGTATGATTATCTAGTGAATTTTCGAAAAATTTGAGTCATTGACAAGATTAATTTCATGTAGAATTATGCGCCGTTTAGAATCTGACAGCACGTTATTTTCTTATTGGTACTCATAGTATTGCTGGCATCATTGTCTATACTTTTCAGTATATTACTAGAAAAACATATCTATTTTCTTCTTCTGTATGCACCCAAATGTTTTTTTCTTCCTGCAGAACCCTCCTTGTTTTCTAATACGAGCACAATAGTCCGACTTATTTATAGTTCTCCTTTCGGATTGGTCTATAAGATACGATTTCTCATGTGATCTTCGGTATCAAGAGTTCGTAGTGTGTAGATTTATAGCGTATGCAAACGAAGACATATACTCGTCGATTCAAGCGAATACAACTTGCACATTGACTTTTTAACTTACCACAAAATCAATTTTAGTATCGGATCCATCTATCTTATGACTGCTTTCAACTATAACGGTACAAAATATTGTAAAGAGACAAAAAAAGAACAATCGATTTTATTCTATATAAATAGATTCAAACGGTACAAACTATATAGGCGCATCAGAAATAATCGACTCTGGATCCAGTAAGTTTTTTCTTATTATAAAAGCTAGCTAGATTTTTTGAATGTCAATTATTGACGAAATTTATCAAAAACATGTGTTTTAAATAATGATACTTTTATTTTTTATTCTCTTCTATTTGCCATATAAGTATATACGTATATATATATATATAAATAGGTTTCGATTTCGATCTAAATGTGCTTGATGCTATTGCGACTAGTTCGGATTCATTTACTAATATTGATTCAATATTTCAACCATATTTAATACCAAATTTCGATCCAAATGACACGCACCAATCAGAGCACGCCATGGCTGATTTTGATTATCAACCTAGTTCATTAGATACAGTTTCTTCAGTTGAGTCACACTATGTTACAGTGAATTCAATTCAAAATATTGGAAATGAACTCGAACAGCTTCATATTATTGCTGAACCAAAAGCTATTTATCGTGGACGATATATTAGTGAGATTCGTGAAGGTGGAAGTCGAATTAACCGTTTTATTCGGGCTGAAGTCAATCGACTAAAGCATGAATATCCAACTGTAAAGGTATTTATATTTTATTGTAAAAACTCAACAAAATAAGTATTACAGCATTGAACAAAAATTAAAATAATTCATTCAAAACGTGCTAATTGAAGACCGTGGCTATCATATATTTGTTAGTAGACCCAAAAATGAATTATATATATATATATCAGCGCTTCGAATGAGGAATGTTTAGATATTCGAAAGAGTAAATTTCTGAAAACACCAAATTTCTCTTCCACTATTAAAAAACATACAAGGGTGTCAACAGAAATTTCCTTGAAAATTCCGTAATTCCCATTACATACAAAATAATATTTTCAGAAAATACCATGTTGTCAGATACAACCCAACAAAATTCCCTGGGAATATTCGAAACGGTTTCCACATATAAAATGAAATTTCCCGTTATTTTCAGAAATAACTAATAATATGAAAGCAAATCAGAACCCCAAAAAAGTAGATTCTAGAGTAATTTCAGATAATTACGGGAACTACTAGAAACTCTTCTCATTCTTCAGGCAGAGTTTTAAAATGTATATATATATATATTTATTCCTAAATCTATACGATATGACTATAGAAATTTCCGTAATTTCTAGGAAATTACTTTATTCTGGTTTAGGTTTATGGTGAATAATATTGCAATAATTACAAAAGTTTCTGATATTTTCTAACGCTTGAACTTTTCATCCCTGTAGTTTCCAAAATATGCATATTTAGGTAGGAAGTTTCCTTTTCTGGAAATCTTTCCAATGCTGATTGACTATTATTATTATTTTCTAAAACGAAAAGTTATTTTCAATTGATTTTACTGAGGATTAATCAGTAAAAAGTTGATACACATTAATCTATGCTGTAATGAATTGTAATTTGAAAGTCATCTTTGATTTCTAGCCTAAAAAGTATATATTTCATATTCGTATGAATAAAATATCCTTCATATACATTGTCAATTCATCGAAAAACCATTCAATCTTAAGAGATAGCGCAACTAGTTTTGTTATTGCTGTTAATAGATTTTACCGGAGTGGAATAAACCAAATCGGCAACTCTATATTCGACTTACACTGGTGACTGTTCCTAATGAACGTAAACCTCGTCGTTGTATACATCCGTATGAGATTGATACACCAAACAATGGAGACATCAAAGACCTCGAGAACAATTCACTTTTTTTTCTTATCGATCCAAGCGATTATGTTAAAGGTGAAAAAAGGTAATGATTAAATGTAGCACATTTGCTTAAATCTTTTAGAATTTTGATTTATTCCAGTTTTCGTATTATGTTGAAAAAGCAAAAACAAGAAAATTTGAAATCACATCCGATGCGATTTTTTGATTCTGGTAAAAAGCAAATAGGCTTTTTTCATACGAATTATATGGATGTTTACGTATTTATTTCTATTAGAACAACAGAATAATATAGATATTGAAACGCCAAAAGATGCTAAACAAAAAATATCTCTCTATCAACTGAACAAAGCACAACTTGTTTTCACATTAGCTGAACAATACGATTGCAATCATTTCCCAATACCAATACGTCATACGTCCGTCGAATCTCAAATTATGATTGATATAGGAATGGACGATCCAAGTGATACTTCAATTGAACACAAAAACTTCTAAAAAAATATTATGTTTTTTTTTAGGTACATCAATGAGTCCTGCAATAGAGAGAAAGACTAATATAATTAAATGTGTACCACAAAAAGGCGATTGGGCCGGTGGTGATGAAGTTGTAATTATAATGTCGGAGCCAATCAAACGAAAAGGTTTCTTTTTAATCATACTTTCCTTAGAGATAAATAATTTCATCTTTTATTTTCATATTAGTGAACTATGTCTTTTTCGATTTTGGTCCATATGGACAGCAAGTTATTAATGAAATACTACATAACGATACAAAAACAATATCTTTTCGAACACCACCATGTCCAATGTTACCAGTCGATGAAAGTGTTAAAGCGACCGTTACTATTACAGTAAACAATCTCACTATATGTTCCATTAATTTCGAATACGTCCCGCGTATGTGATACAAACAAAAAAGAGTGTATAGACTCCATGATGCAAAAGTTTCTGGGCAAAATGTTTCTTTATTTATCCACAGAATTCAAAAGTCAAACAGTATTGTGGATGTTTTCATATTTTACATTTTATGCTTTTTCGTGGCATACATATACATGAGAGAGCTACCGAACATTGATGTAATCAGAGATCGTATGAGATTTATAGCAAAATGTTTAAGGACCTTTTAGTAAATCAGAATAAATGATCAAACTATTGGATTATATTTGAGAGTGTTTTTCAAAATTTTTCTGTTCTTAATTCACTTAGCTGAGAACTGTCTTACTCTTAACATCAGGCTTAAGCAATGATTATACGTAAGCATTTTCTTACTGTAACTGATATCAATTGTAAGGTGCTGCTCGAACACTCCTCAGGCTGTGTTCCAATCAAGTAAACGATAGTCGAGCTAAGCTAAAGTAGACACCGTTACGATAAAATCAAGAAGCAACTAAGAAGAATATTTGAAAAATAGTATGGAGTCAATTTCAAATTTTGTAGAATAGATTTTCCGTCGTTATTTCTACTAATTCTAATACTGGTATATAGATGAATTTTGTTGGCTTATCTGAGATTTGCTGAGCATTTCTAAGAAAAGATTCTAATAGAAATTTCAAGTATAGATCTTTAGACAACAGAAAATTCTCCTTAACGTTCAATGTTTTAAATCCTCTACTAACATCTTTAATAGTCTATCAACAGATAAAGAAAAAATGTCCTTAGAAACTTGCGCATCACTTGTTTGATATACATATTTTTGCTATTCCTTTAATTTGCTTTAGCAACAAGAATAATGTTTAATGTATGTCCACGTTGTCGTGGAGCTTTATGGAATGAACCTCTAGATAGCACAGGATATAGACTGGAAGAGGAAGATTTTGAGTTTGAAAGCGGTGAAAATCTACTTTCGAAAATGAAAAAATTATCAATAGTAGAAGTAAGTTTTGATTTTTTCTTTTTTTTTTCGATTTTCCTCATCTTTGATCATGTTTATAGGAGAAAAACAAAGACGAAGGTCGAACTGCATCAGACGGTGTGTGAAATCGTAGATAAAATCTATTTTTTGTTTACTTGCATGTCCCTTGTTTTTAGAAACTAACTCAAAATTGGAGATATATCTTAATCGGTTGAAAACTGCTTTAGAAAAATATATTCGAACCAATGATCCTTCTCGATTGTTTCGTCAAGTACGTGCTTTATTAACTAGATGTGATGAAAGTCCACCTCCACTAAATGAAGCTATACAACGTGGACATACACAATTAGCATTGTCATTGATAGAACAAGTTCTCGACATGTCTCCGTCACAAGGAGTATTAGAGAAACAAAATGAAAATGGTGAAACACCATTGTTAATCGCTGCTAAACTTAATCAATGGAAATTAATGGAACCAATTCTTAGAAACCGGTTGGATCTCGTCCAACAGAAAGATAAAGCAGGAAATAATATATTACATTTACTTGCAGAAATCGAAGAAGACGAAGGTGCAGCGACCATTCAAAATGTTTTCAAAATCTTACCCAATGAAATAACGACAAAAATGTTGGAGCAGAGAAATACAGACAATCAAATCCCTCTACAGATTGCAGAATCGCATCGTAATTCTTCTTCTTGTAAACTTCTTATCTAAAGTGTTTGTTGTTTATGAAAAATCAGGACTTTGCTCATATTTTTCTCTTATAATTACCGCGCCCACCATTAATTTTAATATATGAGTGAATCGTAAGTTTATTGTACTATTGACTTTTTTTAACCTTTTCCCTTGTAATTCCAGTTCCTGTAGTGTGATCTCAGATCTTTTTCTTTTTCACATTCCTTAGTGTATCTTCCGCTACCACAAAAAATTTCAGCTCCATAACTCATTGTCCGGCTGAGACATAAGAGGGAGAAGTCCAAAAAACCATTTTTTTCGATGAGTCATCGATAGAAAAAGAAATTTTTGAAGGAACGAAAGAAGAAAAATTAAATAGAGGAATAGCAAGTTTTGTGCAGAATTTAATTCTCTATCCATCCATGTGACTCACTTTTGTTTGTTTGTTTGTTTTTTGGTTCTATTTGACGAAAACAGATTTACAGACAAAGTGTAGACTCAGTTTAAAACGATCCTAGAGGGGATAAGGAACATACTTTAAAAAAATCAAAACCAGTAAAAGATAAAGCGTAAAAGATCCTACAGAACTATCTAAAAATAGTTGTGGTAAACGTTTTTTAATTAGGCCAGAAGACCTAAAAGTTTTAATTACATAGTAACTGTAGACCCAGTTTTTCAATATTGTTTTGCTTTTTATTTCTAAACGACTTGAAGAAACTCAGGCAGACTGTCACAGAAAGATGCAGCGTGAAAAACTAAATCGGAA
>OENM01000006.1:2689-105460 GCA_900239745.1 Rotaria magnacalcarata
CAAAAGAAATAGTCAAGTTCATTGAAATAATGACTCTCTTACAAGGGGAAAACAGCTGAAATCTGATTTTTCTTATTTTCTTGATATAAAATCAATTGATTCAAAATTTGAGAAAATAAGAAAAACTACCAAAAACTTAAAAGTTTTGAAAACTCAAAAATTTTAGAAACTTAAAAATCAGAAAAAACGCTGAAAAGACTAGAAAAATCAAACCTTGAAAAAATTACACAAATAAAAAGATCTATTTCAGCCTAAATTCATATTTTGGACAACAAATTAAAAGTTTTTTCACTTAGTCAGATCGAGTCATTGATTTTTTTATTTTCTGACTTCTTTTTAAACTTCTGTCCGAAAATCGCATTAGTAGCCCTCCCTTAATAGAAGCCCCCTTAAAAAAATTTGAGCGGTTGACAAATTAGAAGCCGCCGGGGGCTTCTATTATGGGGGGGAGGGGGTTAGTTAATAATGATGAGTTTCCCTTCAGTATGCATCGGTTTCGCAATGACAATGCGTTTCAGAAAAAATTGTAACCCAATTGTTTTATAATTGCCTACTACGCAAAATAATTTAGCTGGGAAACGGCCCATGACTCGAAAATTTCTGACTACGCCACTGGCGATTTGGTTTTCATTTCTCAAGTATATTTATTCGTCAAGCACGACTCTACATCAAAATATTGACTTGCAAAATTATACTGTCTGTGAAAAACTGCATGGTATGATTTTCATGCAAATTGTGAAACATTGAATAGAGAAAAAAGTCACTGGTTAATAAAACAAATTCAAATTTATGAAAATTTGCATTTGCGAAGCATTCAGATTGTTTGCAGTTGTGTTATGTAATAGAAGAATCGAGCAGTTCCCTTTACTTTAATGAATATGCATATTTCGTATTTATATCTACTATTTTTATAAAACATGTTATACATGAAACAGAAACACCGTACAAAAAAGAGTCTCACAATAATTATATGACTAATGACACAAATATACAAAATACAATAAACAAAAGTTTTAAAAATAAAATTAATTATTTCTATTCAACTAAACTAATTTGATATAAATTCTGACCCTTTTTCAGTAAATATCCATTATCGTTAAGTTTTATTAATAGTTCATCGAATCTATCCATATTAATTTTAATATCCTATGTATTAACAAAAAACAGTTTCTACAACTATCCGCTCGTCGTTAATAAAATAATACTTACTATTGCTATTTGTTTAAGTTCCGCTAATGAAAAGTGAGGATTTTTCTTTTTTTCAGTAACACATCGAATAGCATTCATCAGTTTCTTAACCTAAATACAAAAACAAAGTTAGTTTTTAATTAATCGTAAAGAAAACGATCAAATGAACACAAACTTCGGATGCTCGGCTCATTCCCGAGCCATGTTGTAATCGTGAAAAATCAAGTTGACCATTTTCATCTGTATATGTATCGAGCATACTGGCTCTCATGATTTGTACAACATCAAGAGCATCTAATTCTGTACATTCTTCACGTAGTTCAAGTTTAGCACGAGCCTAATAATATATTGAAAATACTTTCGTACCAGCAATTGAAACAGTTTTTACGAAATTGTAATCATAGACTTTCGAAACGAGAATTTTCTTTTGTCCATCTTTAACATATCAAGGATATTCACACATTAGGATCCAGTAAATCAATTAGTATTCGAGAGCGAAGAATATGAAAATTCATTGCAAATTTTTTATGCACGGCATGATTTAATATTAGATTTATACACAAGTTTTTAGTCGTGAGCAATTGTACTTGTTCGGATCGATATAGGAGTTAGAGTGATGGAAATAGTATATCTATAAGTAATCAGTTAAAAGATATGGCATGTGTTTTATTTTAGATATCGAAAAGACACCGAATAATCTAACGAAAGAAAAATCTGAAAGTTTCCTTTATAATATTTGAATTTAGATCTCTACAGATCAATATTTTACTCTATAACCTGGCCTCCGATTGCACTTTTTTTAAAATATAGGAATCCTTAGAGGATCAAGGTTGTCAAAAATATAGGATTTTCGGTAGAAAATAACAAAAAAAGAGGACGTTTTATACACCGCTTCTGTTCAATTGTTTTGGTGTTTTTTAACTGTTCTGCCCGAAAATCGTTTTAATGAAACTGTTATAAACAGTTCAACTGTAGCCAAGATCCTTATGTAATTTTTTCTACTGAAATAAGTCGCTAATTCGAGGATCATTATAAAAGTTTTTCACAAATCGATAAATCAACAATAAAGTAGATCATAAGCTTTGAAAAAACAAATACTATTTCTCATAATCAAAGGAGGCGTTTCAGATTACGGACATGACTTCCCAAAAAAATCTCAACCTAATTGTATTGTCCTGATAATCAGCATTCATCGTTTATTATTTTCCACAAGTTTATTTTGTATTTAATCATAACTCAATCTTCCCTGGTAATAAATAAGTGTAAATGAAAATGCATAAACACAGGATGGTGTAAAATTTCACGGGCTTTCAGAATATGTCGTTACTTTTTAAATAACATTTTCTTTTGGTAACAATATCCTTAAAATACGGAGTGCAAATTATTTTTTCCAGGGGTATATATATATATATATATACAGCTTTTGCGTATAACTAAAACTTCACTAAAACCCCGAAACTAGTACATGATCACTTTGTGAATGCTTTTTTCTTTTAAACTATTTTGTATTTTGTACTTAGTATTAAACAATTTCTCAGTCAGCCCACTAAATAGGCGAAAGGAAAAATATTGTTTAAAAAAAATGTCACTATAATACGACAATTTGTCCAAAACACATGATTATACAGATTAAAAGTTTGTTTTTTTTCGTCTAAAGAAAATAGCAAAATTAAGAGGTTTTCGAAAATTTTCTACTTTTTTCGATAAAATATAGGAAAAATAGGAATTTTTAGGAAAATATAGGATAAAAATAGGATTTTTTGGAAAATATAGGCATTATAGGAAATATAGGTTGAGTCGCAGCCCAGTCTATAACTTCAGATGACAAGCATTAAAATTAGATTTACGAATTTAAACAAGACTATGAAGTGACGAATTGAACTTATCTTATACTTTACGAAGCAAATATTTATAAGTAAAAGCATTTATAAGGTATATCTCTATTGTGTCATCGAAAAGCTAAACGAGTTGAATATCGACAGGCATATTCACCTACTTCAGTTAGACGCATTAATGATTCGAGCTGACGTAAAGTAATGGGAGTGGTTCCATTACGTTGATGAGCAATACGTAAATAGAAATAAAATTTTTTCAGAACATCAATTGCTGGACGTGTAAGACGAGGTTTAACATATCGACGTGCATAAGCAATATACTATAGTAATAAATCATATTTTATATAAATTGATAGCTAAGATTGTTTTACTTTTTGTAAAAGACTTGGACCCACTGGTTCAATGATCTCACCAGGTTTGAGACGTAATTCTTCACGTAATGGAATATCATCATCAGTTTTCGATGGCGGTTTTCGTCCATTGCCATTTGCAGCAGCTGCTCCTTCGTTCACTGTTCGATTTAGACTCATTGTCGTATTATTATGTGGTGCACGAACTGAACGATTATGTTGAGCAAGAACATGTTCAGATAAGCGATAGTCAAGTTCATCGTCAGCTCGATCAATAAGGATAAAAACAAGATCGAATCGACTTAAAATCGGTCCTTTCAATCTTTAGCCAATAAAAACAAAAGAGTCTTTCAAAAATATGAACATAAAAAAATAATTACTTTAAATTTTCCGATACTGTTTTTGCCTTATTATAATGTCCACCGACTGGATTTGCAGCAGCAATAACACAAGTTCGCGCTGGTATACTAGCCATAATACCACCTTTCGCAATAGAAACACATTGCTGCTCCATAGCTTCAAGTAATACTTGTTGTTGAGTTACCATTTTATCGAATTCATCAATACAACAACAGCCTTGATGAGCCATAACAAGTGCACCAGCATCGAGCATCATTTCTCCATCTTTATCTTTATGTAATGTAACTGTAAGACCAGATTGAGTCGAACTTGTACCACAAACATATACGCCTGTAGAATTTTTTGTTTTTCATTTCAATACACATCAAAATAATATTGACAATATTATTTCTATTTATTTACCTCGTGGCGCAACATTAACACAACCATGCAGCAATTGACTTTTGCCAAGACCTGGATCACCAACAATTAATATATGTGGATCAGAACGTATTGGAATATGTGACTACAATCAATAATAACAAAAAACAAGCATTATTATTCTTTTGTTTTTCACTAACTTACGGCACTATCTTCACCTCGTACTAATCCACCAAATAAAGCCATTAATAATGCTGCTTTTACCAGTTCATGTCCATATATACTTGGACAAAGTGAATGAACTAGAAGCCTATTATCATAAGAATAAATAAATAAATAAACCCACGTCAAAAATCATCTTTATCGGTAGATGATTTCATTTACTTTAGAACATTTTTTTGTTGTTGAATTTGTTGAATACCGTATAAATCAAATAAAGAAAAGTCCATTGTATTCATTAAACTGCTACCACCTGAGGCTGTATCAGAAGTATTTAATCGTTGATTAACAACTGAATTAACATCAATATAAACTTGAAGTAGTGATTGATCCGATAGTTTACGTCCACCGCCACCACCTCAAAATAAAATAAAATAAAATACTGTTAGCATGATCTCTTCCAAATCAAAATGTTTACACACGATGTAACTACGAAAAAGAAAAAAGATGGTATTCTTAAGCATTATCTCTGATTGATTCGATATCAAAAACATCTTTCAAGGTCTATAATCGATGCTTTAAGGACTCAGAGCTGGATCGAAGAACTGCTCTAACTCGTTCTAATTCTGTAATAGTTTCTAACTACTATTTTTGGCGGAACAAAATTTTCATGTTTCATACCATTTTCATCTACCATTAATTTTACGACACCAGAAACAACTACAACATCGCCTGGAATAGCACTATTAACTAGATCATTTGTCAGTTCACATTCAATTGTTTGAGGAATACGACCAGGTGCTCGTGATGCTTCTGAAGCAACTTCTTGCAATCTAGAGATATGAAAATACTTTTTCGATCAAAATTTTAACGAGAGAAAGAAAGCATTCAAACCGTATTGTTTGCCAATCGATGATGGTTGTTAATGGATGAGAACGTTGTTGAACAAATGATCGGCCATTACAACCAGGTGTAGGACAACGTTCTGGTTCTGTATGTTTACCATTTTCACATGTTACACCAAATGTTTGTCGACATGTTGAACATTCGTATGCAAGGCGAATCACCAAACATTGAGAATTACTTACTCGTACAACGACACCACGAATCGATACGAATTTACCTAAATGATTGACAATGATTTATTTATTTGATAGAATTAAAATAAAAGATATTTAACCAAAAGCTTGAGCTTTAACATCTTTTAATCGAATCATTGGCGTAAAATTAACTAAACGCGCATGAATTATTGGAAGATCAATAAGCGGTACTGTTGGATGTTGACATTCACTAGCAGCTATTCGATCTTTTTCTTCTTGTTCATCAATAATACACTAAAAATTCAATCAATTTTATTCTCGTCTTATTTCATCAAAATAAAACCATTATTCTCTACCTGATGCATGGCTAATCCAATGACACGCATAGTTGTTTCGTTTTGATCAGAAAAAAATAAACTCCAAGTTGGCTTTTTGTCTTGAAAAGCTATTTAATTAGAAATGTGTAGATTTTATATTATTATGGATTTACAGCGTTTTTATATTTTCATAAACTCTATCAATTGTTGAACAAAAAATTACACATTCCTCTATGTTCGTTACCTGAGTCTTCAAGTACTTCATGATAGTTAATAGAAAAAGATTGTTTTTGTTCAATTTCAGACTAGAAAAATAAATGAAAAATTTTCGACTGCATTCTAATTGTAATTAATGCACATACAAAATCATATTGATTTTTCATTCGTTTAAAATAATCTTCAAATAATTGACAAACTGATAGATAACTTGGATCAGATTCTTTGTCTAGAAAAATAAAACATGTATCCATCTTTGTAGCCGCATAATTCTATTCATAAAACAGACCTGTATCAGGAAAATAAAGTGACCAGCCACGATAGCGTGCTGGTCGTTCACTAACATCAATATACGTCGCTAGATAAAGAAAACAAAAATTTCAAAACCAAATCATTCATATGATAACTCACTAATGGGTGTTTGTACAATTTTAATTGGACTTGAAAGTCCTATATGAGAATTATTTTGATTAGGAGGTCCTGTATGATTCGGTTTTTCGGAATTTTCATCATCTTTTTTTTTCTTTTTCCAAAATCGATTTTTAAATTTATTATTGTAAGGATTATATCCTTTCTTTTTCTGTCCATTTTGTTGGCCTTGTTGTGGTTTTTTTGCTCCTGGGGCCATAAAAATGAACGAGCGAATTAATCTAAAAGAGAGAATTCAAATCACTAATAATCTAAGAACGAAACATAGGAGAGATACGTTAATCGATTTGTTTCACAAATACGTACAGAATGAAAAAAATAAAATAAACGTGATCATTTCGACATATCGTTAAACGCGTCTAGCTACTTAGTTTCGATGTCGTCCGAGCGCCAAATATCAATAATGTATATATTTGTTTTCTATTGAATTGTAAAATAAAACTTTTTTTCGAATGAGTTGGTTCAACAAGAATAAAAATAATTCCTCTCTATTTTTTTCAAACAAACCTTTAACAAATCATCGAACATGTACATCGTGCTGTCCATATGATGCTGAAAATTTACTTCATCCAAAATTCAATAATTTTCTTTCTCATGACACAGATGTAAAAGAGAATGGATTTAAAAAAAATTCAGATACATGTTGTCTAAGTAAACTTCAAGTTGATTGTCGTATTCAATGTTATAAAAAGAAGAAAAACCATGAGAAAATGATGAATACAAAAATATATGATTCTATAAATTCAACTCCAAACATAAAACGAAGTATTTCATCTTCATCCGGTCGATTGAGTTCGATACAGAAAAGAAAAAGGTTTGATTCAACTACAAATACAAACAGTCATTACATTCGTAATTATGATTTTGATGATCAAGCCTCGTCTTCATCTCTTTCAACATTATCTAATATAAATGAAAGCGAAATAACTGAACAAACATTTTCGTCCGTGGAATCGGAAAAAAAATTGAAATATAACTATAAATCTGCAAGTACAATATTTAATGAATGCATACGTATGATCTTAAGGTTTTCTTAATGATCCCTTTTTCTCTCCATCAGATGCCCTACAATACCGTAAACGAAGTCCATCAAAATTACATATAAATCAAAATATTCAAGATTTAAAAACTTCTATTAATAATCTGACTGAATTAATTGTCCAACAACAAAATCCTTCTCAAATATCTACATTGTCGAAACCAACAATATCGATTTCTTTTCTTGATAGGCTTCGTCGTGTTTTTAAGTTATTCAAATCATCTTCGAAACCCACTAACGACTGTATCAATGAAGAATGTTTTCGAATTCTTGAATGCAATCATCTAACGAAACAAACTCTTCTCGGCGTCTATCAATTATTTGATAGAAATGAAACTTTATTTCTCAATTGGTTACGAACAATCATGCCTGACTATATTGCTCCACTACTACTGAACTATGTTAAATATTTTGACTCGATATCAATAGATAACGAATAATACATATGCGGCCATGTTGTCTTTTTTTCACAGGAACACAAATGTTTTTGTCTTGCTTATTTCGATTCTTATCTTAAAATTCACATATCACATGAGATTGCTCTTTTTGCTTTTGTCAATCCTGTCTAGATGGAAAAAAAATCATTTGAGCGATTTTTCCGTTGGTTTTATTTAACCAATGAATATTGATTAAACCGTACTTTAACTAATTAGTTTATGATATTCAGTATAACGATGTGTGATATAAAGTTCATACAATAGCTTTGTTTGTACCTAAACGCGTCCGTCCGTTAGTTCGACATCATTATTTCTCTCAGCTCAATTCAAAAGAACGCAAAAAGAAAAAAATGAGAGAAGAAAAATCGTGTTGTTCTTGTTCGTCTGCTTATTTGTTTCTCTTTTTTCCTCTCTTTTTTTCTATTTCTTTCATTCTGCTCTGTGTACGAGTGTCTATCGTCGTCGTCCTCTCGTCGCCGTTTAACATCCACATTTACTCGACGTATCCGTGCCTCTATATTGGTGTCGCCATTCATTCCCCCCATCGTTGCATATTTCCCTTGCGCCGCCGCTTCTGCATCACCGACGGAGCACGCCAGTGTCCACTGCTAGTTCTAATTTACTATTCGTTGTTGTAACGAAGTAGCAACAACGAGGTGGGATGTAAGTCGAAATGGTCGCCGCCTTTAGTTACCATTAAGTAAAAATAAAACGAATATTTTCATTATCATCTTAGGGCACATTTTAATAATAATGAACCAATTTGTATTGTACAAGGATGTCCAAATGGAATTCAAACAAATCCATCTGTACAATATTTTGCTGTACCAGTGCATATTACAAGTATTGCAGCAGCCTGGTACAAGAATACGATGCGTACTGATTTGACACCATCTCATACGCATCGTATATGTGAACAGCATTTTGAAGAACCATGTTTTGATTATGTTGGAAATAACACTAAAGTACTTAAGCCAAAATCATTACCAACATTATTTGATTTAGAAGTTTTCTATAAAATGATTGCATATCAAGATAAATTACAAGAGTCAAATAAATCTATTAAAAAAACTAATATTACTTTTCACACAAGTAATCCCGATTTAGATGGTAGAACATTAGAACCAATATTAAAAATGAATCTTGAAAGTGGTCATGTTAAAACACGTTTAGCACCAACACAAACATCTAGTAATTCTCCACAAGAACAAAATGATAATGCAAATATTAAAAATCAATCATCATTTATTGTTAATAAACCAGCATTAAATCAGCATGAGAGTGTAAGAAAACTTTTTTGTACAAAATAAGATTGACAAGGAAACTAATTCAATCAAGAAATTGTTTTCAATTTGAGACTATGTGCATTATATAGATTCAATTGAGTTATGAATACCCAGAAAAGAATTCGTGTTTTTATCTCATAATTATCAATATATCACAGCTTTACAGTATTATTTAATAAAAAACTGGTTTTTAAATTTGAACATTTTCATCCATAGAATCCTTAACAACAAAAGATATTTTGTGAGTATTTCAGATCGTTTCTTCATTATTCGTATCGTGCGATATAACGATGGTAAGCTTGTATCTTTTAAATCGATAGATTTTATGCTTGTATATCAAGCTAAAAGAATAGTATGAGATCTGAGACTTTCTTTTTTATTGATTACAATTGAAATCTATATGATGCATGTAGTTTTGACTTATAAATGATTTATAAATTGGAGAGATTCTCCTGTGAATAATCTTCATGTTATAAACATTTTACTATAAATTTTAGTTCGAAAGTAAAGCATCGAGTCGTTGTCACGTAGAAGGCTGTGCACATAATTATGTTGCACGTCGTCATCGTGTACAATTATATAAAATACCACGTGATCCTACAATAGCTCGTAAATGGCTTGACGCATGTGGTTATGAAAATATTCCAGTATCAACATCAACTTCAACATTTAAAGTTTGCCGAGAACATTTTACTCAAAATGATTTTGAAGGACCAACAACATTACGTCCCGATGCTCTGCCATCTCTTTTTACAACATATTCACGTTCACTTATGGATAAAAATAATTTAAATGATTCGAATTCACCAGCAAAACGTTTTCGATCCGATATGGCTAGTATACGTGCTAAACAAACAGCACCAATGACTAATAGCAGCAGCAACAACAATAATAATAATAATAATACTACAACGATTAATAATAATACAAATAATAAACGTATGCAAACACCTTATAGAAATAATAATAATAATAATAAACAATATTCTCATGAACAACAAACGCTTTCACCATCGCCAACACGAGAAAATTTTGATGAAAATATTAAACAAATATTGAACGACTCAAAACAATCAGTTGATATGGAATTAAATATGAATTGCATGGAAGAACAATTAACTGAAGCACAATTAGTACATTGTCCTGTTAAAGTAAATAATATTTCGAATTCTAGTTAACTATCTATTGATCTTTGTTTTGCTTTAAATTAGGCTCTCGATCGAACAGATACAACTAATGGTACAACACCAAAACCACGTAATCCTGTTGGTCGTCCTCGTATACATCCACGTGAACCATCATCGACAACAGCAACAGTCTCAACACCGATGAATAATTCGATAGCACGTCGTTCAAACTATCGTTCAAATTATGTTGAAGATGATCCAAATGAATTTGAGGAATACGATGATTGGAATGCTGGTGATTATGATCATGATGATACAACACGTGATCGTGATTGGCTTAATCGTCAACAAGATGATCGTCTACCATGGTCAAAACGAAATAATTCAACTATTAATAATTATTCATCAAACTATCAACGTAATAATAATACTACTACCACCAACACCAACACCACCGCTAATAATAATACGAATTCGTATCGAAATGTTCGACAACCAGTATCTTTTCAACAACAACAACAAGAACAGCGCCAAACAAATAATAATCAACAACGACAAAATCGTGGACAATTTTATCAAACGCAATTTGTTAAACCAGAACCAACACGTAAAGCAACAATACCATTTCTTCAACCAGCTTTTGCACCGAATGCTACAACACAATATCCACGTGATCAACCATTACCTCGTCTTAAGCCTGGTACTGTTAGAACTCGAGGTGAATTTTATAGTTAATTTTCTAATCTTTTAAAAATAAATCTTCTATTTTATTTAATAGAAGAAGGTCTTGAAGTAGAGCTCGGTATGTGTTCTTCTTATTTGAATTACTCAGTTGTTTTTTTTTGTTTTCCTTTTCTTCGTTGTAGAACACACATATAAACGAGCTCTATCAAAATATTATGGTCAAAAACCCGGTCGAAATTTGCCATTATCCGATTATGGTGATTTCCGTAGTCAAGTAAATAGACCGATTTAATTTAGAAAAATATATTAAATCTTTCATTTCATAATTAACATGTACAAGATTATTTTAGTGTCCTATGTGTGAAAATCTTCTATTTGATAATAATATTCAATTAATTACACATCTTTGTCAACATTTTGATCAACAGCAAAACAACAATAATGAGCAACAATTTCAACCAAATACAAATTCACCATTTGAACAAATTAATACGAAATGTTCACATTGTCAATCCGAATTTTCCAATCCATACTTTCTTGCTATACATATTGATGATAAACATATGCTTGAAATGAATGAATATCGTTGTCGTATATGTGAACAACGTCATACATCATTATTAGAATTAATTGCACATTTAAATTTATGTCATTGTGGTTTAGAAATGCCATATTTTTGTGAAGTATGCTCATTTCGTACATCGATGCAAGCCGATATGATTTATCATATTGATGAAGTACATAAAAGTACAAGATATTTCTTTTGTCCGTATTGTTTTATTGGCATTGAATTACCATTTATAACAAATTCATCAACTATACTTAATGGAACATCAGCTTATAAACATTTATTATTACATTTTAATAAAGTCGATCAAGGACGTACAATACAATCAAAGTTTAAACATTGTAGAAAATGTGTTTTACATGTTTCATCAATGAAAGATCATTTACAACGTGATCATTTAAACATTGTCGATGGTATTAAAGCAACATATTACGATGAAGATGAAAATTGTAAATAATTTTTATTTTATTTTTCTTACTAAAATCTCAACTGTTTGTTTTGCTTGTCTTTTTTTTTCAGTAGAGAAACAAAGTGATGAAGGTGAGCAATATGATGATTCGATGATGGATACGTCGTCATTATCGATCGATAAGTCATCGACAGCAAGATATGTGACACCGGCAAAAAGTGGATAAGATGTTTGTTTGTTTGTTTTTTCTTTTTCTTTTATGTACATTTACTATTCCTGTTTATCTTTCTTTCGTCATTGCTCTTCTCTCCTGTCGGTTCGGTCTTGTAGATCGGACACTGTTTGTGTGTTTATGTATGCGTATAGGTGTTATGACATTTATCGTTTTTCGTCTTTGCAGAATATAACTTTGCGCCTGTCTTTTTTTCTCGTCTTCTTTTGATTATCACATAGAACATCATTTGCACAGCAAATAATTTTGCTTGACAATACAAGAGCAAAGAAACATCATAAAGTACAAAAAAAAACAAATAGTCAATGTACAGTAACAAAAAAAAACAGGTTTTGAATGCGATAAAATGAAGGAGAAGGATGAATTCCTACAATAGAAAAATAGAAATATATCGATTGGACAATTTAGTTTCTATGAGTAGCTTTTTCAAATTATAGATGAATTGCTTGAGAAAATATAAACTCGTGAGAATAGACAATTAGCAATTTGAGATAGGAAAGCTGTTAGCATACTCTCTACCGCAATAAACTTGAACACAATACATTGAAATCTAAAGCTTGTAAGGGACTACTTTCATATCTAGTCGTTTTGAAAGGAAATCCATGTATACGAACTTGAGTTATTGTATTTTTACAGAGAATGATATCGCTCGACTAGAAAAATTCAGTTGTAGCCTTTGGCTCTAAACTTTTGATCTGCAGAACCTTGAATTGTTTCTATTCGAAAAAAAAAACATTTAAATTTAAGAATCCATCGATCAAAGGGTATTCACAAGTAAGTATTGATTTTGAGAAATGTCTGCACTTTATCATGTCTATGAAAAATTTAGCTAATGAGAAATTCACCAAAACACTTTCATCCTTGATTCAATAGCTTCTAACGAATAAAGAAATCAGATGTAATCTGATCTAGATCTATATTACAGCTCGAAAGAAAGATGATCCATTATTCATGTTTAATTCGCTTGATTATTCATCTTGTATTATATATAACAGAAGACAAGACTGTATTCTCACGTTTCTCACGATGAAAAAAAGCATTCCGTAGCTTTAGGAAACCTTATGTAGATTGTGACAATATCTCCTTCTGTTCTTGATTATTCGTGTACTACAAGCACTTCATAGACAAAATATTAAAAAAAATGCATTCTTCTTTGACTGCTGCTACTAATATATATATATAGATTTTTAATAATAATTCTATAGAATAACAAATTACATAAGATCACAGTTTTTGTCGTTCTGATCTTACGAAGTCATTCTCAAATAACGTTACGAATACCGTAAATCCTTCTAACATTTCTTGCTCTACATAGCGACAACAAATATTGACTTAAATCTATGATTGAAAAATTTTCTGTACAAGAAATTCATGCTATCTTTTTAACAACAATTTAGAAAAGTGTTTATTATCAGCGCTATGAAAATATATTATTATGAATTTCAAATAAAGAAAACGAAAGTTTTGAGATCAAGATGAAACTTTTTGTTCAAGCAAAACAACATACTTGATAGGAATATAGAAAATCACATCCAGTCATTTAGCTAAGACATGGAAGATATAGATCAGTTCCTGTTTATCAAATCACCGGCGAGAATACCATCGATTATTCATATGAACCTAAAATAGACGAAAAAACCTATTCACATTTACGATAAAATGGGATTTTGTTTTTCAGTAATCGAACCTGTTCATAATTGTTTGAGGCTGTTTGCCGACGCCGTATAGTTGCCATCGGTAATTGTTTCGTTCGGTCAAATTTTAGCGGATAAAATCGATGATTATACGCTAAAAAACAGACACAAAAGAAATGCATGATTCAAAAATAAACATATTTTTTCTAATCAATTTACAATCATTCATTTGTTGATAACTATTTCTTTTTAATTCCAATAAATTATTCTCTTCATAAGTCGAATATGATTTTTTCTCATCATTATTTATATTCAATAAATGATGATAATTATAATGTTCTTTGAGTGATTTAACATGAAGTGTACATCGATTACAAAATTTAAATAATGATTCAATACGACGTTGTTGTTTATTATTACTATTTTCAATTCTATCAAAATGAAGTATAACATGACGAAAAGCTGGTGTTGAATTAAGAATATTTGTATTTGATATTGTTGGTAATAATACTGATTGAAAACAATATGGACAAAAAAAATATTGTGTTCCCTTATGTAGCTATAAGAAAAAACAAAAGTGTAAATAAAAGATGTTAAATCAAGTCTAGCTGGAAACTAGGATTTAGTTGTTCAACTTAAACTAACGGAGATTGTTTTTGTTTCGATCTGTATGAAACTTAGTTTTAGACATTCTTAATAATCCTCGAGAAATATAATATGAACATAGTTACTAAATATAAATAGTCGAACGAGACTTTACTGCTGATATACGATCTGTACAAGAAAGGATCCAAATATAATGCAATACTTCTTTTTGATCGTGTTTGATAAACTACGATTAAAAAACTAAAATTACTTGTCGAATATGATAAGCCATATCTTCATACATTGACGTTCGATAATTACATCTATCACATATATATGGCATATCAAGACCGATATGTGTATAATTTAAATGAGTAAATAGATCGATTAAACTATGATGATTCTGTTGACAAATTCGACAACGAAATTCATTGATTTCAATCATATGCTCTTGATCTTTGTGTAGTAATGTTTGAAATGGTGTTGAAAATTCATCATGACATACTGAACATCGACGATAGATTTTATCAAATGGACTTATATAGTTAAGGTCATCTTCAAAATGTGAACATAAATGTGCTATAAATGACATATTATTTAATGACTGTTCACCACATATAGAACATTCTAATGAAAATAGAAATTTTTTTCGTTGTCGAAATAAATATACAAATAAAAGTCAACATACTAATACGATAATCTCCATAATCACTCGAGTTAATAGTTTGTCCATTACGAGTACCGTAATAACGTAATAACGCACTAGCATAACTGCGTTCAAGTTCAATGTCAAATGAGTCTCTATCATGATGACGATGATTATCCGTAAAAGATGATGAATGAAGTTTTGAACGTGCATGAGAATTTATGTCAGGTTGTGGTCGAACAAAATGAGTTGAAGGTGGTAATCGACTATTTGTCGAAGTTAAATGATGACCACGTCCGCCACGTCCGCGACCTGTTTTTGTTTTTGTAGGACAACAAATTAGAGAATCTTTTTCTTAGAGTCTAAACTATTTTTTTTACCTCGACCAACACTACCATTGACATGACTAGTGCGATTATATGGACGTCGATCATGTTCTGGCAAATAATTTTCATCGTCATCGTCATCCGATTCACTAGGTATAAAATCTTCGTCAGGATCTTGAAGAATTTCAATATCTTGTGTTGTTGATTTTTTCAATACTGATGTACGTTTACGAACAGCTGGCAATGGTAGTGGAGCAGTTGGATCATATGCCTGAAAATAAATTTCAAAAAACAACATTTTTGCATTAAAACTCTTTACTTGTGTTGGATAACTTTGTAATTGACTTTCACCGAGCATTTCTTCTTCACATGTTAATTCTAATTCAGGTGTATCATCGAACAATGTTGTTGAAGATTTTAACCAAGAATTATCGTCATTTATAAATTGATTATTGGTAGTGACTGATTGTGAAGAATATGAATGATTTCGGTGACTAATACTATTATCATTGCACCAAGTTTTAGTTTTTGGTCGATCGATTGTCTGTTTCACAGCTGTTTGCGGTTTTCGGCCGCTCGTTGAACTATTTCTAATACGATTTAGGATCATTTAACTAAATAGGAAATATTTTAGTTTATTTTCTAGTTATTTTCTTTGAAAACTTACTCAAAATACAATATCAGTCGTATTGTGAATTGTTTTTCCTAAGGTATAAATGTTTTTCTTGAAACAAAAATCAATCAATTAATTGGTTAAATATTTATTTCTATGAGATGTAAAGAAATAAGAGATGTACAAATGATGAATCTTTCGAATAGAGGTCTCGTACCAGTAGTGATCTATTTCGAATAGAAAATGGTTAAGAGATAATAACTACGATTGGTCAAAAACGTATGACACGTAGAGGACGCACGTTACTTATTGTTAAAATTCATACAAAAAAAAATGTGATAAATGAAGTCATAAAATGATTATTCTCAAAATCAATTCAACTAAATCTATTCATAAAGCATAAAAGAGATGTTATCAAGATGGTCAAAAGTTTTTTTTCAATACAAAAAACCACAGTTTTGATTAGAAACCGTACAGATTTTTTATCGACACATAATAGTTTCATTGAGATCTTTACCAATCAACTGTTTCCTTCTTCTATTATGTTAATGAATGATATATTCATAGTTAAAAAGCAGTTCCGCCGAAATATTTCAATCATTTCCACGTAACATTCATAGAATGCTTAACATCAAATAACAAACTTTATGTTTTATTAACTGAACGTTAAGAACATATTTGTTGTATCTATCGTATAGAGTAAATATCTCTTGCATGAAGTATCAAAGCATTGATCATTGTCATAAGTAGAATGCAAGGAGAATGTTAGTGTAGATTTATTTTGTACAAGCAATTTCAAAAAAGAAACGGAAGTGAATAGAAATTTTGCAATTTTTACAGAAATTTTCAAATAAAGTGTTAGTAGAGTTTATCATCTCCAACATCAAACCATACATTTTCTGAAAGACAATCGTCGAAAATACAAGTGCTACTAGATATTTCTTTCTTTTTTGTTAGATCTATCGAAGTTCAAATAAGCATGTCACCAAATAGAGATAATAAAACAGTCTAGCTGTGCACAGCTACGCTATGTTTTACATATCAATCATGTGGAGTTAGTGAAAAAAATAACTTGTTTATTAACAAAAACCCTTGATTTTTACAATCAATGTCAGTTATTGGAAAACTAATTCGCAATGGAAAAATCATTGTTTTTGTATTCTAATAGACGAATAAATAATAAATAATTGCAACAATGTTTCATTAAAAATCTACTCAAATAACGAAATCTATTGTCTATTCTAAATTATTCAATACTTATCAACATATGACAAAACCTTTACAATTTTAATAATTATTTCAATTTGAATCGAGCAAATTCGTATTCATCAGAAATATATACTTTTATTATATTCTACGTGAACGCGCCTAATATTTTGCAAAACAAAAAAACAAACGAATTCTCTCATTGATCAAGTAGCTCATTCTGCTGTCAATCAATATAGAAGATGACTCATAATTCAACAATTAAAACTTCCACGAAAACGAACCTCATCAACACAACTATGAATGAAATTATTCAACTAAATTTTTCTTCGAGTACTCGATCAACTCGATATATTTTTCAATTCATTATTCTTATTCTATTTATTTCTATTCTTACATTTATTGGGCAGAAACACAATTCGCTTCGAATATTAACTCGTCCGTATTCACAATTCTCGCGTTTGATCGTATCGATTGGTATTATTGGTCTTATTCTTGTTGATTTACTTGTTATTAATGGTATAACACATGGAATATGGTGTTCTATTCATCAAATATTTCTTCATTTNATACTTATTCTAACAGGCCGTCTCTTACCTGATGTCTATGAATATACAAATCAACATTATCATCAACATGATTCTAATAAATTAAAATCTTTTTCTATACTTAGTTGTCTTATTTTACTTTGTATTCAATTATTCATTTCTCTGAAATGGCTATGGAATAATCATAATAATAATAATCATTATTATTTACCAAATGATGAATGGAATCCACCAGTTTTTTGTCAAAGTTACATTTGTCCTCAATTACTTATATTCATTCTTCATCTAGTCGAATTAATTGTTACTATTCAATCCATACGGCATCCATTTGTTCTCGATGACATTAATCCTATGTCATCAATAGTATTTATCGATAAGAAATTCTGTCAACTAAATAGTATTCTAATACGTCTATTCTATTTTACGAGTACATCCATTCTGCATGTAATATTTCTACCAGGACAGTTTTCAGCTACGTTCTATAGTGGAATATTAATTATTGAATATCTACTGAAATATTTAATTATTATCTACCATTCAAATTTAAAATATGAAAGTAATATTGATAATATGAATGGAATGAATAATACAGGATATTTACGTATAAAAACTGATGATCTTAATGATGATTCACGTTTGCTCAATAATATTGACTGATATACATTGACACACATGAGAAGTAGAAGAAAAAAACAACAACAACAACACAAAAGTTGACAAACAAAACAACGATGTACATAGATAAATATGAATAGTTCTTATTAAGTTTGCTAGCTTCGTATGTTTAAAGATTCATTGATGGAATCATCAATGGCGGTTTGTGATGAGCTAAACGAGACGACGAAGATGATGATGAACTACCCGAAAATGCATGATTTTCATAGACAAGTACAGTTACAGGTGCATGACGTGTATTTGGTGTTGTATTTACTTGACTAAGAAGTTGTTTTCGTTTTGCTTTATAGCGTCGATTTTGAAACCTATGAAAGGAAAATTTTAAGTTCTCTTTTTTCTCTCTCTCTCTCTCTTGATAGATTCAATTCAAACAAAATCTTAATTTGTCTCACCATATTTTAACTTGTTGTTCTTGAAGCTAAAATAAAGCAAAAGAAGAAATTTGATTTATGTTCACATGAGAAAAATTCTCGCATTAATGAATAGACTCGAAAACCAATGTGTCATATCAAATGCTATAATACTTACACTTAGTAGACTAGCCAATTCGGCTCGTTCTGTACTTGATAAATATTTTTGTTGTGCGAATCTTCGTTCAAGTTCAATAACTTGTGCATGAGAAAAAGCGGCGCGTGAACGTCGTTTAGTTTTCTTGATTTGAACATTACTATGATTTACACCTGATAATGTTGCTGCTGTTGTCGATGATGATGATGATGATGTAAAATTCCGCATACTCAATAGAAATGATTTTGCTACTTCACTACTTGCACTATTGAATAGATGTTGTCGATAAGCATCAATACTATTTCTCATCGTACTCATAGTACTACTAGTTGTTGAGCTATTCGAACAATCACCATTTTCATCTATAAATGAAAACTATAAAAAATGAACTTTTTGCTATGTTTTAAATATTTTAATACAAACCGGATTGAATCTTTTCTTTACCAATGGATAAATCGGTTGCCTGTTGTTGTTGTTGTTGTTGTTGTTGATCATAAATTTGAAGCGCATCATGTATAGGTCGTTTTTTCTTAACAACACAATCACGTAAAAGTGAATCAACATCAAATGGCTTTCCACCGATCATTGTGTTTTATCGTATCTGTCAAAACACTTGTTAGTTTTCGCGTCTAGAAAAATAATAAATACTTCTTGGATTGAGTTCGATAAAAGAAAAGTGGTCATTTCATTGATTGTCTACATTACATTTTTTTCTTCTTTTTCTATAATTTAATCACCAATCAAAATTTTATACGATTTCTTTCTATTGGTTGATCGTTTTTTTCTTATTTTTTCTCCTCTCTTGCGCTCTCCTCCCTTTCCTTCGCTTAATATAATGAGATAGATGATCATCTCAGCATGAGATAGTTTTAGTATTCATTTGGCGTGTTCGTCGATCATATGCAGCTATTCAGGAAATGAGCAGAGAAAACAGAACAATCAAGTGCAATCTTCTTTCTTGTTATTGAATAGACACAAAATAGACGATTAACAATGTTGAAGAGAAAAAACGACAGAAGAGACATGACACGACATGAGGAGATAATTTCACTGAGCAACTATTTTTCTTATTGACTAAGACAAAGACGACACTGATCGATTCCAATCAAGAGAGTCTCTTGACAAACAATTATTTTCATGTAATGTCAAGCATCTGCAGATGCATGTTAATTCTATAACTGTACTTTTTGTTCTTTTTATTTTGCATTGAATGGTGTGTCATGCCTTTCTTCTGCATCATCATCATCATCATCAACATCATCGTATGCTTATTATTGTTTCTCTATGATGATGATGATGAGGAGGATCATTATCATTTCTCTTTAATCGATGATGTACACGAGTCAAATTACCTTGCCTACTACTGTTGACTGCTGTTTTATTATTTATTGGTGGAAAGATGAAAGTCATTAATCTCGAAGTTTATATATTCTCTCTATATATATACAGAGAAAAAGACGCACAAATGAATAATCAATCATTGATCGATCTATTTCCAACAGTGAACAACAACAGTTTTTGTTTATAACACTTGCTCATAATCGTGTGCGTGTTCTTTATGAGCAAGTAGAATGTCAGAAAGGAACGCGAGAGACACGAAAAAAAAAAGACGGATGAAAACGATTAATACCCTGAACTCAAATTAACAGACATATACACGCACATCCATATTGTCTACATTGATTCATTTAAAGAGGGGCAGTGTTCATGTTGATGATCATCGACTAGTCCATCATTATCGATCGGCATTAACTAAATGACTTGCAGCAAATCGCATGACTTTTTCCAACCAATAATAGTAGACAAGATAATCATTTGCTCTTTAAATTAACTTTACAAAATGATCATTTACAAATGACACATGTGTTGGATATTGATAGATATCAATTGTGTTTAAATATGTGAACACTTGATCTACTATGAAATTCCTATAGTTGTTAAGTGTATTTAATTGTAACAACTTAGAAAATTCATTAGTAACTTCGATTTATCTTCTATGTAGTTGATATGACTAGATTACAGTTGCTTTTTTTTTAATGAATGTATAAGGTGAGTTAGTACAGTTTATTGACGTCTAAAACACAAAAAGCTGATATTTCATTAATAATAAAATTATTAATTTGCTATCGAAGAATAAAACATGAGAAGAAAATTCATTGGATAGCTGTTACGTCGGATGTATATCTACGAAAGATTCACTAGAATTTGATGTTCATTGATACAGCGAGAAAATATTAGAGAGTATCTATAAAAGTACACATAGAATGTAGACTCGTTCTCAACTACATATGTCATGAGGATGATATCCTATAAAGAAAGAGAAAGATTCCCTAGAATAACTTGTTAGGCATATTAGATTAATAACATTTCATAAGGAAATACGAAACGTAATAGTCAATGCCTAAACATATTTTTTCCGCTTATTTGTTTGTCTAAGTTCCAATAGCGGTCATACAAGCGAGTAACTAATAGCTCGAAATATGTGAGTTAGTATCATGGATGTAGTACTTTATTTTATTCTGATTTTCAACTCTTTTCATAAATTAGAAATAGACACCATAGAACACGAGAGAGTGGAATAGAAACATCAGTAAATAATAAAATAAAATCTAGAATAAATGAACACATGGAAGAGGTTTATTATTTAGATCTAAATAGCAGAGAAAAGATTTTTCACCTCGGGAAATTCTGTGTTCAATGACATCTGAATATACAAAAGAAAGTATCCGATAGAATCTGTTGATAATACTCAAGCAATGAAAGGATATAAATTCAAACATTGATTTATTGTTTTGCATAAAAGAAATTTTAGTTTTAATCAAATTTGTTTCCGAAATTGATAGAAATACATATTTTCTATCTTGCAAGATAGACTAGTCTTACAAGTCTCAATCTGCAAAGACAACGAAAAGACACTTATATGTTTCAAATAAAATGGAAGTAATATTTTATGATAATATCCGATTATTCGAGATTATATTTTACAAATATAACATGAGATAAAGTGAAATTCTACAATTAGAACAAAACTAAAACGAAAGGATTAATTTAACTAGAATTGAAATCAGGGTGACCTTAAAATTGTACAGTAGTTGCAGATGTTGGATATTTTCTTTTTGATTTTATATGCAATAAAGTAAATATTGATTCTTTGACTGCTTTATTCCAATGAATAATCATTAGAGTAATAATTAATAATGATATTGATAGAAATGATGGTGTAATTAAATAAATACTTTCAGGAACAATATCATTGAAGTCAAAAATGGAAATACACGCAAAAAGTCCCCAACCAATAACAAACACACATGAAAATGCTGTACGTTATCGTAATAATTTCTCATTTTTATAATTTCGATGCCTATAGAAACGATGAGATAATTTATTTAATTTATATTTTTGTTTTATTTCATTTGATGAAGAAACATTTGCATCTAACTTATTTATATAACAATAGATGTAGAAATAAAATGTTGTTATAAATATAACTGGTAAAAAGAATTCAGTAAACATTCCCAACGTCATATTAAATGGTTTACGTGCTGAACAAAAGCGTGGTTTTATTTGAAATTCAAGTTGATTTAAAAATAATCGTATCAATGGAATAAGAAATGCTAAAAACCATTGCAAAATTATTTCAAATACTATACATTTTATTGATGAATGAGGTTACTGTGAACGATAGAATGTATTCATAAAACGATTTATAGTAAGAAGTAAATATGAATACATAATGCCATGACAAGAACTATATATTAGAAAACTTATTACACGACATAGTTCCATATTGATATAGTACTTTATTGAATAGTTTAATGCAATTGTCACTGAGGCCAGCGTAGTAAAAAAAAATAATCAAATCAAATCTAAATTTCGCATTGAGTGTATTCTGAAGTAGAGAATGTTCGAATATCTGATCAGTTATTATTATCATTGTACGTTATGCTATTAATATTAATCTAATCTGTTTTTGTTTTGTTAGAAATCAATGTTTTCAAATAATAACCGTGACATACATTCAATATCAAATGAATATCACTGTAGTAATATTTAATGAGGAAAATATATTTCAATCGGCATAGTCATTAGTAATGAGAATTTAAAGTATTTCATTCGAAAAATATGACTATATTTTATTTACTCACTTGATTAAAGAAATATTTTGTGGTGTACGCAGATTTCGTAGTCGCATAATTGCAACAATGAAATCAATATTAAGAAGAATAGTCATACTGGATGATAAATATCCAATAATTGCTTGTAGCAATAGTGCAGATGTAACCATTTACAATGAACTCATTGTGATTTAAAAAAATACTATCTACACATAGTATTCTGGTAAAGAAAATCGACGAACGCAGACAAAAGAAGATAGAGATTTTTCGGTTTACTGAGTAGAAAACAATGGAAGATGTTGAAGTAAATCAGAGATGTGATTACTTTTAAAATATACTCTGTGTTACATCAGTACTGTTAAACATATCTACGAGAAACACAAATTAACTGTTACAGTTATAGTTACTAAGAGCTTCAGCTGCTCGTCTAAATGAAGTTAGATTTAAAACTTACCGTGCGCAAGCCTTTTTTCTGTAAAAGTGAATCTTTCCTTTTAAGAATACGATATTTTTTTTNTGTCGGAACGTACTAGCTATCATGTTTTAATACATCGTGATCATATTACTTATTATTATTAATCGTCTTGAAATGCAACAGAACATATGCGCAATGATGTTTCATTATTTGTTCTCCAGAAAAAAAAGAATCATAAGTTTCAGAATATATATATATGGAAAAAGTGATGAGCCTGCTAAATGATAGTTTTATTATTATTTTACTTTCTGAATAGGTTTCTACGTCATAATTCTACAAGTATTAAAGAACGTTGGATTTATTATCCGTCTTTTAAACAGAAGTGTTTAATAAGACGATCTGTCCAAGCGTGACGGAATCATGTTTTTTCATTTTGTATTTTGACTATCTCAACTTAATGAAATTGAATGAAGCTGAAATTTTCAGAATATATTCAAGTTACATTGCTCTACATACCCTGAAAGTTTCATGGAATTCGAAACTTTCGTGAGAAGGTTAAGATTAAAATATAGGTGCGTTACGGAATCACCAAAAATGGTCTTCCAGATTGAGTTCTATGCGAAGAACTGAAAAATTTAGCTCAACTAAAACTGTGAAGAAAAACCTCTCAATAGGAAAGTTATAGTGGAGATGAAATTCTATCTGTAGAAAAAAAGAAAATAAAAAATATGTAAAATTATGCTTTTGAATAGTGGGAAAAGCTTCGTAACGGAATCACCTTTTTAAAATGTTCATGTTCTTTTAGTGTCTATTTCTTAAGAAATTTATCTATAATCCCCTAAAATCAACACATTTGTATTACTCATAGAGATGTACAAAATGAGTGCCGATTCAGGTCATCGGGACTGGGACCGAAAACATTAACGGTACTGAGGTACGAACCCAAAAAACTTAACGATACTATGGCTGAGACTCAGACCAAAGCAAAAGTGGTCTTGCCAAGAGGAAGAAAGTGAGACTTTCGTACTCCGGCGTCCAGGTGAAGTAGAGGAGGAGTACAGCAAAGTAAACCTAAGTTACAGCTGTAGTAAAGAAATAAAAAATATGAGCATTGAAGAAACATTAAAAATGTGAGAAAATAATGCTGAAGTATGTTTTTCTAAATAGGCACAGACTGTAGATTAGTTAGAATTCACATGAACGGAACAAAAAAATGAAATTTCACCCGAACAAAGACCAGAATCACAATAAGTGTGCCGGGACTTTGGTCGGGATAGGGACCAAAAATAATGTTGCCGCGCGTATCTCTAATTGCTCGTGAAACAGTAATTAAGAAAGTCATTTTACAGTGATCATACTGATTAACGAGGGAACATCCCCAAGTGCCACGCGACTTATTAAGGGAGACTAAGGCCATTTTGTAGAGCTCAGTGAGACTAGCAAAAGTCTAAAAGGGTTTCTCCTGATGGGCCTTTGGAGTCGATTTATGGCCTTTTTACTGAACTTTTGACCATTTTTTCGATATTGAGCAATAAATCAAGTAACGGCGTTTTCACCTGAAATTTCGCCCAAAGATAAGTCTAATCATCTTTAGAGTAACGACAATTTTCTAGTATTATTCTTAACATTTGAAAATTTTAATTTCAATATCAATTAAACATATTTCGGAGCATAGAAAATATTCATTTAGACAAGTCGAAAGCTCAGTTTGTAATCACGAATTAATCTAATTACTTCATCTTACAGCGAGAATTAGCTTCGGTATCAAACTTGATTTTCAGAATTCTTTTGTCTATAATGAAGTATTTTATATCGCTTGTATAAGAGATAGATAAAAAATATGATATAATTACAAAAAGTGAAAAAATTCCAATCGTAACGGTTACAAGTTCACATTTTAACTCATGTAGTTTAAGACTTCTGATTTAATGATGAACTACAGAGTTAGGTATATGAGTTATTAAAGTTTAATTATTTCTAAGACAATCGATGAAAGTTGTCAATATTCGTCACTGTATTTTGTAGTTGGAACACATTGATAAATTTGAATATGTTGAATATAGATTCGTATAAAAAAAAGAGAGTCGTTCTAAGATCTTTATCTAACTACTTATTAAAACAATAGTCATATGAGTTTCGTTCGCTGGCTGCTATTTAATAAGTCCCATACGTATGTCATTAGTTATATGTAACGATGACTCGTTACGGCTTTAGAAGTAATAAATAGGATAATAAATCTGAATTGAAGAACAAATCGTAATCTTTATTCTTTTACGAACATTGGTGCATTTTCTTCTTGCCAATAAAATGATGAAATATGTATGGATATGGCCCGTGTGTGCAATTATAGCAAATCATTTTATCATTATGCTCGTAGCCATCGTATTGGCATCTTGAACCAATCGTGATCCTAATAGTTATTTTTATCGAATCTGTAGAATTTGTCATCGTCCTTCGATATCATCAGTAGTCTAACTATTTTTAGAAACAATGTATTATTACTTGTTTTCAATATTATGCGAGTGTTTTACACTTGTTGAGAACAGATTTATTCGAAATGTAGAATTCATCAACTGTAAATTTGATATTTTAAAAGAAATAATTGTCTATCAAAAGGCGATTCTTACACACGAAATAGGATAGAGAAAAAACTGTTCATATAAATTAATTATACAGGAGCACAAAAAAGTATTAAAATATCTATTGGCAAGTTTTTCATGATGACAAAAACAAAATACTGCTATTCTTAGTATACTCAGGACTCAAATAATTAGATGTACAAATGATTGATATTTTAGATCCTTGCGTACTTGTGTTTGAAAGATAGACTAGCACCATTCACATATCATAAGTATAACCGTGGTTATACCTGTCAAAACTTTTTCTGTATTCAAATATATCATTCCACATTATTGCTTTATTTGTCAATTATACCAGTCTGTTTATCACATGGTTTCGAAAGATATATCGGCGGTTTCACAAGAAAATGTTTAGATGAAAAAGAAAAAATCGGTAGTAGGTGAAATCGTTCAGATTTGTAATTATACGCGAGAGATCAACAAATGCTTGAGATAGATTTTCAATGCAAAGAAAATTTATTCTCAAAATACTTTCAGTGCTCAATAACTTACTTTGATAACACTCCTATAAGCGTTGTCGCAAATTAAATGAACTATAGGAAACTCGAGGTGAATCATTATTTTGTGGTTTGTTATTTTTCACTGGAGCCCTTGGGAAATCAAGTAAAGTAAACCATGAATATTTTCGCGTTTCTTGCAAATGATTTAATAACATGTACTTTAACAGTATGAATAAGAATCTTTCAAAGGTAAGATATTATCTTCAACAACAACCAAAAACGAAAACGCATAAATTGTAACCATCCGTCGATTTTTACACTTGTAGCAACATCCAAAAACCACCGTAGTTCTATCTAAATAATCGTCAATATTATTCGACTAAAATAATAAATTCCTGTTATTACTCATGTTAAATATTAGATTGTGTTCTATTAAACAAATTCATGTTTCTACCTATAATTTCATTCAAATTTAATAATACGGTGATTTTAAGTATCGAATATAAATAATGTTTTGTGATATTCTTTAGAATATCTAAAACAAATTTACTTGTAATAAGCAGGAATCGATAATTTCTTGATTTTTCCTTCTGTCATTGAATACTTCTTACTTCATCGTCTGCTGATTTTTAGAATAATATATAGTCTTCGATTATCATGTTGCCTGATGAGTTTTCTCAAATTTCAAACTTCCAGAAACATGTGTCAAACGATTTATGCACATGGCTGAAAACTAACAAACAGAAGAAAAAGGAGACTACTTAGATCGTAAAATTCGGCGTGACTTGCTAACCGTTTAAATATAAAGTGCTAGAAGAAAAGTTTATTGTTTAATCAAAAAATTAGTACTCGAAGGGTAAATAACTGCATGCGTTTTTGATACAGTCAGTACATATAAAATCCGAAATTTTGTATTTTTTCAAGTTCATAATTAAACCTAGATCTATGAGTTTGTTTGCGGATAATAAGGATCGGAGTGATAAGGTGGTGAAACAAATCGTTGATAGGAGGAACTTTGTTCGACTTGTACTGGAATCGATACAAATTTTTGCGATGTATCTTCATACTGCTGCGGTTGATGATATGCTGGATAGTTCGCATCGTCACGTATTGATCGAACGACAACTCGTGGATTTTGTTCCTGCATCGAGATCATATCTGGATATTGTGGCTCATATTGATATTGAGAATGATTCGATGAAACATGCGGTTCTTTTTCGTATTGTATATGCATATTTTCACGACTAGACTTTAATGGTCGTTGTGTTTGAAATGATGTTTCATTATCACGATTTGCGTATGCTGTACGATTTTCTTTCGATGGTACTACTGGTGGGAATGATGTTCCTTGATAATAGCGATTGTCGGCAGCAGTTTTGGTATTAAAACGAATTGGGGATGAATATTGTTCCATAGTAAATTCTTTTGGGCTACCCATTGTATCTGAAACATTGCCAACAACAGTTGGATCAAGTTGCAATAAACGTTGTTTATCATTTGCAAGTGGATCAATATTAGGTATAACAGGCGCTTTTTTGGTGGTAGCACCTTTCCTCTTCTGTAATTCCATTATAATATGCTGACGTTTTTGTTTAGCTCTAAATTGAAAAGAAAAATAAAAGAAATAAGAAAAAAAATGTTTCCCTTTTTTTTTATAAACCTCATCTGACGTAAGGAAAATGTAAGAATAAATAAGAATGAAACAAATCCAATTGATACAGGTATAATTATTGCATTAAGTTGATTTCGAATACGAGTGTACAATTGTACATTACCAATACGAAAAAGAGTCGCATGAGTTATGGCATTAACTTGATCTGTTTTTCGTATTATAGCGTCTTTAAATTAGAAAATATAATACAAAAGAAGAAAAGCTACTTATCTTGTTGTGCTTTTAAATTCTTACTAGTCATTAAATCTTTATCGATAATATGTTGTTGGCCTTGTGCATCCAAACACATACCTCGAATACTCAAATCAAGAAAACGTCCATCCTGTGTAGGAGAGTTTACGTCTTGTTCAAAATAACTAAAATAAGACAAGAATAAATAAATAAATAAATAAAAAGAAATTCAACCATGAAGACTGCTTACATTGATTTACACGCAATACTTTTTTTCTCATCGATATATTTCAAGTCAGAGTCGAGTACTTTTTCTATTTTATTTATCAGATCAGGTTTCAACTAAGAAATAGAATACAATCACAAGAGAAGTAAAAAATGAAAACAACAACCAACCTCATGAATCTTAATATCCATTAAACGAATAGCTAGATACGAACTTTCCTCTAGATCAAAGAAAAATAATTAAAGATGCACATTAATAATTAAGTTCTACTAATTGTTTTTCTTCTTCCTTCTATGAACTAACCTGGGAATTGTTGTGATTGAACAAAACATAGGGAAAATGTTAATAAAAGAATTATAAAAATATGGTCCATTTTTTGAATTCAATAGATATTCAAGATTGATACGTAAAGTATTAGAGAGAACACCGCATCTTATAACCTTGAAAAGCTTATCCAAAAGTATACTAAAAGGAAAAGCGTTGATGTTATATGAACGCTAACGTTACGAATAAAAGGAAATACGAGAAGAAATAAGAAAAAAAAGCGGATCTTGTGTTTTTTTCTCTTTTTTTCCCTTCTACATTTTAAATGACATCTTGTGATCTTCATCTCCGTTCTGTATTTCATGTCAAATGGAAAGGAAACGACCGAACGGAAGGGAGAGGAAAAGACACAAACGTTAAGGGTAGACGATTTTGGCTTTTCTTTCTAACGGAAAAGAAATCAAATAAGTAGGAAAGAGAATATTATTTAACTTTGATTTTTCTTCAACTGGCATTGAATATTGAATGAAACAACAACAGCATATAGTACACGACTTTGAACTTACTTGTATATCAATAAATAATTTATTATTGTAGTTATTACTTTAAAAATACTGTACAAAATGAAATAATTAAAGATTGAACACTATGTAACAAGTTAAACAAACAAAAAGAAAGTATTTAAGATAATCTTGAGGTGACACGACTGAGTATTCCATCTTTATACGTTCAGTAGATTCAAGTCAAAGGAAATTTTTTGTTTTAGTATATAAAAGACTTTGTAAATTTCTGTCATTAATATGAAAATATTAATTATTTTTCATTCATGTTGTTCTTTTTGAAGTCTTGCTTAATCTATATCATTAAAAAATAGTATAATTACAATTAACAAAAGTCTATTGTATCAGTGATACGTCTACCTTTTTTTGTTGCATTTTGATGGTTCGCAAGGGCGTCTGTTTTCACTAATATTGGCATCTTGAGCAGCAGGTGTTTCTTTGATGGTGCGAATGCCATTTTCCTTCAATAGATACACCCACACTTTCATTCATTTTAAGTAAGAAGAACTCTTCTTCAACTAACACCGTAGAAACAGAAAGTAACCATGGCCGCCGACATAAGTATGCTTTACTGAATGAATTGATGCATATTTGAAGTTAGAAAATTAAATTAGTAACTCACAATTTAGTTTTAATATTGGAAACGAATTTAATTTATTTTGTAAACATATTAATTATTGAGCATAAAATTTTATCTTCACTTTTGTTTTACTTAGTATTATTAATTTGTATATAAAAATAAGAAATTTATTTCATCTCGTGTACACCGGTTACATACATAATTGATAGCTATCAAAATAAACATTCTTGCACACGTCAACAGCACACACATTAATCTCAGCTATCAAGATATAACTCTTCACGTTAAATTTATCTAGAGAAACAATGCCAAACATGCATCTTTCCAAACCATTTACCATGCATTTCAAAAACATTTCCTATATTTTTATTAAAATTTAATACGTTCAAGAGAAAACTAACTTGAACTGAGACATTCATGTGTGAAAATCAGTAGAAGAAGAAGTACATTAGGTCGATTGAAATTAACTAATAAAATGCAAATATAATTCAAAAGTTGAAAGACACAAATCATAGATTCAGATTTTATGCTTTTTTCGCATTTTTTAGAATCATTCATTTTGTTTGCATACTGATCTTATTTAAAAAATATGAGCCATGCACTAGCACTTGAATATTGAGAGTTATCGTAACGTCAATTTAATACTTCTCTGTACCAGTATTGGATAATTGTTTAAGATATATAGAATAGAAAGTTCCATTTCATTGTTGAAATGAAATGATAATATTATTATAAGAATTTCTTAATATGATAAAGAATAGTATGATATTATCCTGATATAAAAATAATAGTCGATGTTTACTCGAATACAGAATAGTTAATCAGCACAACAGTTTATGATCAGAATAAAAGCAAATAAATTCATGCAAAATTTATGGAAATGATTGTTTAGTCGTTTTGTCTTTGTACTGATTTAGTTGGCAAGCACGGAAAATTAGGAAATATTGTTGGATGCTGTCTGTATGCTTTTTTTTTTGTTTTCCATGAAGTACTAGTTTTTAATCATTGCAGTGTTGTGAATGACATAGGTTTATTTTATTTCCTAGATAATATCATTACGGAAAACGAAATCATATTTGAAAACGACTAGAATAATAGAAGTTAATTTTCAGTATTATAACGTTATTTTTCAATTTTTCTTTTTGTAATAGCGTATGTAATTATCTAATAAACGTTTTTATTCGCATGAAAACGCAAGTGAAGTATTAATGATGTTCATTCACACTGAATTTATTATTTCTAATAATACGTTTTAGAAAAATACAAAATCATGGAAAAATATTTTAGCTGGAAGTTGCGTGCACTTTAATTATCATTGTAGATTTGCGATTGATACGTATGCACCAATCAATGAGCTCAGTAATAGCTTACAAATTATTCATAAACATGTTTCATGAATAATTGATCTTTGAAAAAATTCATAAAAAAATTTATCAGTACGAGTGAAAATTTTTTTAATTATCCCTATCCTTTATCATCTATCGACCAGTTGGTATCAGCAATACGACAATAATACGCACATACATCCATTGCTAATCTCAGATGATCTGAATAGTTCATTGAATTTTCTTCATTCTAATAGTCGTGGGAATATATATTCTCTTTGGATAAAAACTAATATTCAATGAATAAACATCGGAATGACTGGAAAACTGCCAACTACCAATTACAAATCAGATTGTACTAGGAAAGTCAAGTTGGTTCAGAGCACTCCGGGCCAACTTATTTGTTTTTCGACTGAAAGGTTGAAATTTTCGTATGCTGAATTCACAATTGGTTTCCGCTTGCTTCCTTCTTGACAAACAACTAATTTCTGAACACTATGCATCATCTGATTGTTCTATTAACGATTACTAATCAATAATCCTTCTTGCATGTAAATGGCGAACGAAGTGATGTTTCTTCTGGTTGAATATTCCGAGAGGCCTTCAACAAAACACCTTAATTATGGATGAATAAAGTATACGAGCAGATGATAACATGCTGATACTCATCTTGATTGACTATTGTTATTTAGAATCAACAACAAAAAGTATCATTACAACATGCTAGAGCTACTTTTCTCGCTCACACGAACAACATAAAAAAAAGAAGTTTGATCAAAAATAATTTGCATGAGTGTTATAATCAAATTGTCGATTGTTTCTTGAAATCTTTTCCTAATAATTTTAAAGAAAAGTAATTAACTTTCTTCATTCTTCTGAAAATGGTTTGTCTTATTCTTGATGACTGAAAATATTAATTAAGAAAAACCAGCAACTCTATGAGGACAGTAAACTCTTATATTTTTGCTGCATCATGCAAAGTGCGTACACTTGCGTGTTGCTTCATCAGATCCTTTATGCTTTTCATAAAGTTAGAAATAATCATACTAATAGTTCAAGATACTTTATTTAGTTCATCATTTCAGTTTTATAATCGCATCTGGTAATTATTTCTAGGGTCAACATAACCTTTTTAAATCATACTCTTAGACTAAAAACATAATATATCGTAAACTTATCTATCGTTCGATAAACTATAATAACTCTAAAAAATATATCAGTGACTGTTTGCCAAATGATTCATTTCGTGCGTATAAAGTATTATATGTCATAGAATGTTTTCTGTCTGCTTATCAAGCGTTTTCAAAAGTCTACAAAGAAAAGAAAAAAGGATATAATGATTCTGAATGATTGCAATCATCCATTTTAATACGCTAGTATTTAACTGAATTCTCTCTTCACTATTATGGTAATGGAAGAATAATCAGCATTTTGTAAGGCACAGAGATTTTGTTGTCATCATGCAAAGTTTCTGCTTGAACCATTTTGTATACGCACACTCGCACTATTATTGTATGGCTCAACGAGTCATCTCATGTAGACGACAGACAACTATATGTGCACAACTTCATTCTGGTCATTAATATTTTAGCTGATTTGCTAATTGGACTAAAGACTAAAACCAATTTCGTTGTATTCTGATACTCATAAATCATCCGAACGATTTTCAAATCTTATTTCGGCTATATGCAGATTACCTGTGATAAACCTGGCATTGTCGAAAAGGAGAATTAACTATCACTAATCGTCCAGGAGTCAGCCATTTAGGACTTGTCCAAAATGAAAAATATTGGAAACGACATGATGAACACATCCATTTATTTCTAAATGCCAACAAATTAAATGCACAGTATTTTTATTAATTATTCAGTACACTTTTNCACAGTAAAACGAATAGATCTACTGTAAATTTATTAGTCACCCATTAATATAATTTTCTATCAGTAGATTACGTATTGCTCAGTAAATTATCTATGCACTTAGTAAAAAAATTGAAAATTAAAGTAATTTAACTTATTTATAAGTATAAATAATAAATTTTCATTAATATAAATTTAATACTATGTATTATTAATTTATTTACTGAGTATTTCAGATTTTTTTTACCGGGAAAAACGTACTGTGAAAATTGTATTTAAAATACTGTGCAACTATTTAAAAATACTGAGCAAAAAAATCATAGCCTTTCTAAATATTTGTTTGTTTCATCAAAATATATAAGACGAATACAGACAGAAGATTTTACAAAAACAGAATCATCTTATAGGAAAAGAGTTGAGTTCAATATCAGCTCATTTGTTTTTTCTTAAATGAATATTATAGCAATCAACAGAATAAAATTAATTGGTTGGAAATTTTTGTTTTTGAAAGAAATGACAAGGCAATGGTATTGTCAAAATGTTTATTGCCAACGAACAATGCTCAATGATAATAATATGAGAAATTCTATTTATAGTTTACTTTAACGTCTTGGCTCTGATCTTAACGATTCACTTGTATGTTTTATATGATTTTATTCATGTCGTTTGATTGTTCAATACTCGAGCGATTGAACTTTTAACACGAAAAGCTAATCTAAGAATTAAAAAAAGCTCATAATAATATTTAGATACAAGTTTTAATGAAGGATTAGTACGACTTGTAGTAAACAAATCGGAAACAAGCTGTGTTCATATGAACAACAGTCTTTCTTAAACTTTCAACAATTCAAATATTTTATTTTCATTTCACGAAAAGAACTATCGAAGAATGTGTTTCCTCTACAATGTCAAGTATTAACATAGAAAAGAAAACAATAAATAATTATATTTTTGTTCTCATCGTGTAGTTTAAAGCAGTAGACGACACATTTTTTTTGTGATTAAAAATAAACAATTTGTTTTTGAATGTTCAATTAATCGAAGAAGTNTTCAAACTGTAACTTACGCATAGAAAAATTTTTCAATATAACAAAGAGTTTGCTACAATGTCTGCAAGTAGAAATAAAAGTATATTTTCTTGTAGTTACACAAAGTTCGATATGCCAACGATAAGAAATTGGTATTGCAATATCTTGTTGACTCCTAATATGTATGCCTTGTAGCATAAATAGTAGACTATGAGAGGTCTTTTCCAATAAAACAAAAAAGCTTATGATCAAACTAAAAAATTGTTCAAAAGCACACAAATATTCAGAAGCGGAAAGATAATTTGTAGATTAGATTTAAATTCAAGATCATAATAAAATATCCTTTTTCATTAATTTTACTAGATGTTACGAACAATTATTTCTTTAGTTTTCTGACATTCGATGAAATGTTCTTTGTTTCGTAAGGGATGTGTCTGATATATTTTGAAAGAGAACTATTTCTTTTTCAATCTCATTGCAAGCTAGATGATCACAGAAATTCAGTGTATGAGAATAACGATCCATCAACATAAAGTTATTCTCAGATTATACTACAGCAATAGATTAGTATATGAGAAACAAAACGTCAGAAACAGTCGAGCAGAAGAATGCATGCAGTCAGATACGCATGTGTATAGCAGATCGAATAGTCACTCTATTTGCCCATAGTAATTCAATGCGTGTTTCTTTTTCTGGAAGATGTATGTTTTTTCTCCTTCATTAGAATTCTGTAAGGCAAAAACAAAAACAATCATATAATATATATAGTTGGAAGCATCATATATGGTTTGCCATTGTGACAACTTAATGAATTCGACTGATGACTTTTTTCCATTTCAGTATCAAATAAATTTTCTAACAGCCTCCAACTGCGACATCTTTGTGAACTCTTTTTTCTTTTTATTTACTCAACAAGGAGTTTCTATAGTTTCGTTACTTTTAATGTCATCTATTATCACGACTAATGCAGGGCTTCAAAAAGAGAAAAGAACGCACCAGAAGCTTCTACGAATAGGAATCCATTGCGATACATGTATAAAATATAGGCAATAAAAAGCCAGGTATCATTGAATACATATAATAGTTTTAGTCGAAAGGTAAATGCTTGACTTCGAAGATGTTTATGTTTTTCAGTAAGTAATGCAAGTCCTCCGCCAATGATTCCTCCATACCAAAGTAGAAATAGAAGTGAGCTTTCGCCTAATAGTAATCCTCCGTGTTCTACCTGTTGTGTGTCATATTTAACACAGCCATACGTTAAAATATTGAAGAGAACGATTGTTATTATTGTATATTTGACAGTAAACGATGAGGATTTGTGATGAAAATAAATGACTGAACATAGATGTAATAAAGCAATGATTTGTAAAACTAGTAGGATTAGGTTTTTTCGATAATCAATCGAAGATCGTCGAGAATAAATTTTCGAACTGTTACGTGACCGCGAACGCGATGAACTCTTACGAAAACGAACATAATTTCGACAATACCGTCGTAATTCATCAGATTTCATCGTAGAATTATCAGGTAATCGAATCGAGCCTTTCCCATTACCATTTATATTGATATGTTCTAATCTATTTCGACTTCGTCTTATTCTAGATAGATATATTCTTCCATCGTATTGATTCATGAGTAATTTTCTGTTTCAATTAAAATTAAAAACGAACCTTAGAAATATAAATAAAATGTAAGATATATGTGTTGATTTAGTTTCTATAGAAATAAATTTTTAATTATAGATAAAAAAAAAGCAAAAACTTTCAAATATGCCACCAAGAACATCAAATAAAGTCAAAGTCTATATTCGATCTCGTCCTACAAATAATTTTGCATCGGACATGATTGGAATAGGACGAGATAATCGCGTTAGTTATTTATTGAATGATCTTTGTTTCGAGACTAGCAAAAATGTATTTTAAAATCTTTTATAGACAATTACTATTCATCGAACACCATCAGCAAGTGTGGTCGATAATAAAATCAATGATTGGGCATTTCATTTTGACGGGCTATTTAATAATGTTGGTCAAGAAGTTATTTTTGATTCGATTGCAAAAGATGTTGTCGATCGTTCACTAGATGGTTACAATGGTTCGTTCTATAAAACTCATAGATATTTTTCTTGTCATGGATCGAAACATTCTAGGAACAATATTGTGTTATGGCCAGACGGGAGCTGGAAAAACTCACACGATGACTGGCTTTACTGAAAGTTACCAAAATCGTGGCATTATACCTCGTAGTCTACAACATCTCTATCAAGAAATTAATACTCGACAAGATTATTCGTATTCTGTTCGGTAATGAAAATCTCATTTATGAAAAATTACATCAACTATGTTTTCAATTTTTATTTTTAAGCATTTCCTATCTTGAAATCTATAATGATCAAATGTGCGATTTACTTCGCACATTAAATTCACAATCGGATTATCAACAACACTTACAACAATTATCGATTGGTGAAGACTCGGGTCTAGTTTATATAAAAGGATTATCCTATCGTATTGCCAATACTGAAGAAGAAGCATTGAATTTACTCTTTGAAGGCGAAACAAATCGCGCTATAGGTCAACATGTACTTAATAAGCAATCATCTCGGTCACATTGTATATTTACAGTTCTTATTGAATGTCGATCTATTTTATCATCCGATGAAAAATATACAATATCAAAATTAAATCTTGTTGATTTAGCTGGCAGTGAACGATTAGCTAAAACGAATGTAAATGATTTCTTCAAAGATTAATTTATTATTATTATTATTATTTAAATTTTAGTCTGAAGGTGTGACAAAAAGAGAAGCAACATTCATTAATAAATCATTATCATTTCTTGAACAAGCTGTACTAAACTTAACGGATAAGAAAGCTAATTCTCATAATTTTCGTAGCTCAAAATTAACACATACATTAAAAGATAGTATTGGCGGACGATGCAATACTGTGATGATTGCAAATATTTGGCCAGAAATGCAACATCTTGAAGAAACAGTATAGATAATGATATAAATTATTTTATTCTATGAAGATCTTTTCTCTTGAATAGGTTTCAACACTTCGTTTTGCAAGTCGAATGGCGTGTGTTCCAGCTGAACCAACTGTAAATGAAGTTATTGATCCAGTAAAAGCTCTTGAAAATTATAAACGTGAAAATAAACAACTACGAGACGAATTAGCATTACATGATGCATTACTTAATCGAAATGGTACATCCTATGAGCCTATATCTGAACAACAATTATATGAAATTGAAAATCAATGTCATCGATTTATTGATGGAACATTGGATGAAATTGAAGTGAAAAATCTTCGACAAGTCCAAGGTTTGTTGTTGTTATTTTATTTATACAAATTAAAATAGATTTTCTCTTTTTTTTTAAATCTTGTATATAGCTGTTTTCAACGCATTCAGGCATATTTGTCGGTAGGTTAATTTGAATGAAAAGATTAAAACTAAAATATTGATTAATTTTTAGAGCCTCAGAAAAAGATGCGGAGAAAAAGTTACATGATCGACGTGCTATTGCTGATAAATATGAATATGAACAACAAGATAATCAAAAAGTAAATTCCTATATTTTTGAGATAACATAAAACAATAATTAAAAAAAAACATTTCTACATCAGTATAATCAAAATGCATGTGCTAGTTAAGAGCACTATGAAGATTTATTTGAATATCATAGCTTCAGTAGTTGTTAACAGATAAACTGTTTCATTCATTCTCTCTCTCTCTCTCTGTATATATAGATAAGAGAAGTAGATCTTCATCATTCTATTACTAAATACTCTACAGATGTCATTAGGGTCGAGACTTAACATATATACACGGTCTATGATAGTTTTACACCTCTAGCTTAGCATCTGTTTGAGATTGTGAATTAATGGATTTTAGGACAGAAAGAAATATATTCATTTGAAGAATCAATAAACTATCATATCCGACACAAATAATTGTTCCCGAAGCCATGACTATTGATTATCATTGTTTTACTGATATGCATTAAAATATTACTATTGATTCTTCAGATGTTTGGCACAAATCCAGGTCCGAATGGTGCCGGGGGTACTGCAGGAGATCTGGATGGTCAAAGTTTTGGTTTGGGTGCAGCATCAAAAGATCAACGAACAAATAAAGAAGCATTATTGAAAATGACACGAAATAAAAGACAACCAGCTGCTGCTGCTGCTCCAACAACGAAAGCACCTGGAGTACAACAAATAAAGTAAATTTTCCTTTTTTAAGAAATAAATCGATTGATTTCAGTTGATTATTTATTCAATATTAAATTAGTGCTAAAGACAAAGCTTCTCCTAATGGTTTCAAACCCACAGGTAATGGTCCTCAACGAACTATGACTACTGACGATGAACAATATTCACGTGTAAAAGAACCCAGCGAAATGGTTGACACAAAAGATCAAGGACTCCAGTAAATTATTATGTCAAAAATGCATAATCATGTTTTCTTTTATTAAATTTACATATAGTGCTCCACCGGGTCGAACTGTTGCCTTTGAAGAATTCAAACAAACTCGAGGTGCAAATTTAAATAAAATTTATATCGAGAATAAAGACATTATGACAGTAAAGAAGAAACAATTTGCTGAATTAGCACGACGTGTTAATCAAGCTAAAGCCGAAATTGATAAAACACGTATTGCAGCTGAACGTAAAAAGAATGAACGATTAACAATGGGTAAAGAATTTGTTTGATTTCTATTTTTTGTTCTTTAGTCATTGAACGTTTTTCTTTTCATTAAAAGGTGAGTTTCTAAATGAAAATGGTGAGACAATAATTGACGAAGAAGAATATGAATTGATTGCAAAACTACAAGAACTTAAAGGCATTTATCGTACCGATTACGATCAATGGAAGAATCTGAAATCCGAAATCACATATTGTCAAAACTTGGTCAATCAATGTCAAAATCGACTTCTTCAAGGTAAAAGAGCGACTATTTTGAAATTTTTTCCATTCGTTTTTATATTCATTTAGAATTCGATGTATGGTATAGAGAATGTTACGTAAATGGAAATAATACCGGTGCTATGGATAGTTTATTAACGTCAAATAAAAATAATAATGACTATCAAGTTTATGATGATGCAGCTGAAAGATTTGAACGTATGCAAAAAGAATTATTACTTTCAGATCTTGATAGTATGCCTTTTCGACAAGCTCAAATGCGAACAAATCGACGTGTAAGTTGTTGTTTTTTTTTACAAAAGGCTGTCACTATATTTTCTCTTTCGGAATTATATCTTTTTTTGTAGCATATTTTCGATGCAGCAGCGGCCCAAGGACCGTGGAAACAATCCCCATCAACAACAGTTATACACAATAGTGGATCGTATCATAGAGGAACATACGATGAAGACCAACAATCGACCCCACCAATATCTCTGAGTGGTAGTCGACAAAAACCAATGGTCCGATAAAAAAACAATAGAAATTCTTTATTTTTTTGCTTTCTCAATGTGTGTGTGAAACAGAGAGATTCTAACTGAATAAATGTCCTCGTCTCATTTCAATCCATTCCAACTTCGATACATACTCAAAATTATAAGAATAAGGTAAATGTTGATTTTTACCTCGGATACTGAGTTCCTTACTGTAATTTAACTGATAATATGATATAGTCAATAAAGTTCTCTTCTACATGACAAGTTCATAAATATTTCATAGTTACAGTAAAGTATTGTTTAAAAATCAGTTAGTTTTGAAGGTTTCAACGATCTTATTGGTGTTTTGTGTGAAAAACTATCGAGTTCTGCAGACAATAAAGCGTGATTATATTATTTACGGCCGTCCGTTGAAAACATCATTAAAAAATGCACCGTTTAGCGATAAATTTCGATTGTTTTTATTTCCTAGTTTGCGTGTTTCTTAATGAGGAGTAGTCTTAAGAACTGTGATAGTTTCTCATTATGTTTGAAATTATTTATTCTCTCAATTGAGGTTGTTGTATACATCTTGACTTAAAAGCAACCTTGAAATCTTATGTATTTGACAAAGAAGAACTTCATTGATCGTTCATATCACAATCATAATTTTAGTTAGATACTCAGTGTCCGAACGAAACGCTTCTAAATCTCCTTGTTCTTATCATATTCAGCAGCAGTACACATGATTGATGATAGAGAAATATTATACTATCAAGATTATCTGAATGTGAAAAGTTTTCAGCTATCTTGATATGTTGTCTTTTCGTCCCCGTGATTTCTCTGTACAGAATTTTCTAAACAGATTTTTCTACTCGGTCTTCCATATACAAATAACTTTATTTTATTTTTTCCGTTTGTTAATGTTCCATATTTAACTCATTTAATAAATTTTGATCGAGTGAAAATGATTCGCTACTTATTGACTTTTATTTTTTTTTGTTGATGACAAAGTGGAAGGCAGCAACAAGCAAAAAATATATATGTATACTTCAAGAGAGAAAAACAAGACACATTCAGCAATCCGCCATTTGTAAAAGAGAAACCGAGAACAAAGTAAAAACAAAATAATCAACATTCTCACACACCGTATGTGTACAGAGAGAGCGAGAATCCGCACAAAAGGTTCGTTGCGAGTAAAAGTAGAAAGAAAGAAGATGCGCATAGCTGTCAACCAGCAAGAAAAACAAACGAAAAGGAACTGTACACAAAAGAAAAAAAAACGGACAAGCAAACGCGCAAAAAATACACAAAAAAAATTTTGAAACATTTTTGTTGTGTTTTTTTCTCAGTTAACAAAAAAGCAGAATATTTAGCACAGAACCTAATTGATTTTTTTGATCTGGATGGTTTCGCGGCGGACAATAATAATAAGAAGTGAAAAAAATGTTTTTTTTTTGTTAAAAAGCATATTAAAAACAGGCCAACATAGCGTATTTATGTGTAAATATATATATATATATATATATATAAGTGTATATATATATATATATGTAATCAAAATTAGTGTCTAATCAATGTGCATAGAGTTTCGAAAAACAAAACAGAAAAATGAAAATCAGACGATTAATCATGGCAAAAAAAGGCGAGCACCAAAAGAATAAGAAATAAATCATCATTCATTATAAATAAAAACAAACATTTATGCATCGCTGACATTGCGTATTCCTGGTTTGTCATTAACATTATTCATTGAAGAATCATTAGATTTTACATTGTCATAAACTTCTTCTTCATACATGTCTAAAAATACATAAAAAAAGAACTTTTCTTTTTATCAAACTGCATAGATCTAAAAAAAAGCTATTGTTAGATGCTTGCGTATAGCGAAGAATGTTTTGTTTTAGGAATCTACACTGCTAGGAAAGAAATATTGTCTATTTAACAAAAATAATCTTATAGAACAATCAAGACAAAACAAAGAAAGGAATTTCCAGTATTTCGAATCCTGTGTGCAGTACATTCAATAGTCATCAATCAACTTATACAATATGACCTACTGATCTGTTAGCAGATCATTAACACTGCGAATAGTGTACTCTTATCATAAACTTTCTTCGTAAGCTGATAAACATTGCTAATGTATTGATGATATCCCTTAACGATGTACTTTTGACTATATCTGACCTACTAAAAAACAAAACTACGATTAATTATTGTGAGCTTTGTATCGGAATGAAAGTATCTAAACTTACGAGATACTCGTTCTCGAAAGAAAAAAAAAACAGTTTTTCATACATCCACGAAGAATTCATTGACAACATTTTTTCCAAATCTGCTGATACTAAGATTTAGCTTACGGAGATCTAATAGATTATTTCCTGTGCGAACTTAAAGCGTCTTAAATATTATGAAATCGGTTATCTTATCTGAAACTTTATTTTCTACTATTAGTATCAAATTGGGAGAAAGTTTGCAGTTAATGGCAAGCGATTCTAATGCGATCCTTTGAAATACCTACGTTGAAACGTTTTGAAATAAACATACAATCAAATTTCTCATAGTCGAATTACGATTGATAGATTTATTTATATGTCTGAATAACAATTTTTACCTAAGTTAACTGTTTGAGCTTCTGTTGAATTATCTAAATTCGTTTGAACATTATCTGTTTGTAATAAATAATCGTTCGATTGTTGTTGAGCAGTATCAACAGATGCAATAATACTATCAGTAGAATCAAAATGTTCAATTTCATCTTCATCATCACTATCAGCAACAGTAGCACTATTGTTTTCATCTTCTTCCGTTGGACTTGTGTTACCATCATCAAATACTCCTTCATCGTAACGTTCAATAACTTCTGTTGCCATATGTAATTGTTGTAATTTCGATTTTAGTGGTGGAGATTTAATGGTTTCATCTAAATCCGTTATAGACGATAATTGTTCACTAACTAAAGGTGATCGTCGTTCGAATTGAACCACATCATGAAATGTTTGTGCTTGTGATGGTATTGTAACAGAGCCAAGTGACTCAGATGAATGTAGAGATGACATAGATATCGAGTCTTTTAGATCCGAATATGTTTGAGATGTTCCACTAAGCATTGAAGGCGTTATATTAATTGTACTAGTTGAATTACTATTTCGTCGCAAAACTGAATTTTCAGTATCTGAAATTCGTACACGATATTCACGTATTTGAGGTTCATCAATCTTTTGTTGATTTGTTAATTTCTAAACAAGATTACAAAACAAAAACAACAGAAATTTCGATTATTTTCTTCTTGTTTTCATTAATAAAAACATACCAAAGCTAGAGTTAGTTGTTCACCAAGTTGAGTTAATGGTGCCCAAAATGATTGAACTTCAATTGCTGAAATTTTCTTTTCTTCTGCTGCTCGATTTTGTCTTTGACTTACTGCTTGTACTAATTGATTATCTAAATCAATATTAAAAATGCTTTTTATTAAACAAAACGCAAACAAAAATGTATTGTCTTACGATAGCTAGCAGCATTTGTAATGGCTTCTAACGATGAATTTGGCTTCATTTTGTGTACTGACGCAATCTATATTTAATAGAATAGAATTAGAATAGAATTAGGCCTTTTGTTAAATTGATTTTTACATTTCCTGGCGTATCATTAATTTTACTTTCAGGAATGTTGAGAAGACGTGAAAGAAGCATTTCTTTTTCATACAATAAACGTTTCAATTCTTTGTCTTTCTCAAGAATTGCATTGAACAATGAGTCTGGTGTATCTTCAATTAACGTTTGTTTTTCTATTATTTTAACTTGATTTGGTTCAACTAATTGAATATTTTCTTGTTCTTCGATTATTGCTGATCTATAATTTAGAAGAAAAAATTCATTAGTGCAATCCCTTCTGAATAACATAAGTAGAACAGAAACTAGTTACCGTTGCTAATCATAGAGAAATCTATTCTAGGGCAGATCTCTTTATTATTGTTGCACTTAATCACGTGATGTGATCATTTATAAATAGAAAATGCCATAGGGTTTGGGTAAAATTGTTCAAGTATTTTTTTTAACTGCCCTTTTTATTTTCTCACAGGCCCTCGTTAAAAGTACACATTGAAGAAACTCATCTGATTGACGTCGTATCCATCAAAAACTTAAAAGCTATATTATTCGAAGATGAAAAATAGACGTATTTGAAGTACTATATCTCAGATTTATCTAATATGCCCCTGAAAATGTTTGATCATAACTGAAGCACTTATTAGCATTCACATACATAGTGCATCATAAAATGCGTTGACCTTAGGAAAAAAAAATTTTTTTAAATTTAAGGTGCGGGCAAGGTGAATTTCGAGTAAAATATTTTTTTTCGCCTTTTTTTTCTACGAGTCGATAGAACGTGAGCTGCTGATCACGAAAATATACTTTTTAAATCTTAGCAAATGCTTTCTTCCGGTCGAAAAATACGGAATCCTGGAAGGGTGTCGTTTACTGCAAAAAACACATCTTTTTCAAAATACATAAAATTTTCTGTTGTATTCTTTTCTTTCAGCTTTTGAAACTATTTGTTTCAGATTCAGCATTAAAAACTGATTATAAAGAAGTTCTTAAATCAACTATAGACACAAAATTTTATTGGTAGTGGCACTTCGAATCTTGTCCAGTGCACTAACGATTTGTCGATTTTGTAAGCCTATCTAGTTTTTGTATGTAAGTGATGGAGTCAAATATTTTATCTCATTCGATTCATCATACCACCAGTCATAAAGTTACGGACCACTTCTTTTTTTCTTTTCTTTCCTATGTTGAGAAAATTCGTTTTTACTGGTATTATAAGTTACCTAGTTGTTGATTTTGATGGTTGTAATGAAACCGTAGATTGTGAAGTAAGAGATGGGCTTAAACTCTTTTCACTTGCTGATGAAGTAAGTGATTTGGATTTTTCAAACGGTTTTCGACCTTTTTCAATCCATTCTAGCCATCTAAATACGAAAAAGAATGACGATGTTGATGATTTAGAATGCAAGAAAACAAATATTCGATTTACTTTTCAAGATCGTCTTTAGAATTGGCTTCAACTTCAATCAATTGTTTCTTATCAGTATCAATGACATAAAAAGAACGAGCACCTAAAATAGATAATATATGTTTTGTTTAGCAAAATAGAAATAATCCAAAGCTATCAATCAATATCGTTTTCAATTGTATTTTATCTGAATATTTTCAATAGTTTTCAACTATAAACTAATATATGATTGAACCTTTTTCGTCGAAAATCATACAGTCGAGGATTTGGTTTTTTTTTCTAAGCAAACAAACATACTTTGCGAAAGAAAAATTTCTATATACCTCTGTAATATTCAGTTTTATATGTCAATATTAGAAAATGCTTTGAATTTTTGTAGAATAGTATTTCAAAAAAATAAGACATATCTAATCATTGTATTTGACATGTAATTACCTCCACATGCTTTTTTCTTGATCAATAAATGTTCCAATCGGATAACTGGCGTTAGAATAAAATTTTGTGTTGCAGTATATCTTGCCCCAGGTACAGCTGCTCGTGGTCGCGTGTGACGGCCAATGTTAGCATCACGTTGATGTTCTTTTAAAACATAACGATATGGTTCATCAATGCCTCGTTGTTCCGTTGGTTGTATTGGAATTTTTTGAAAGAAAACAAATATATCCGTGAAAAGGCAACATTCGAATTCAGTTTTTTGTGTTGTTGTATCAGGTAATAGTTTTAATGTACCCGAATAGATTAGACGATTATTGGTAACTTCAAGGCAATCCTATAAAATATTTAAATAGATTTTAAGAATTGCTATTTTTGTTTCGTGCTTACATGAAGATTTTGTAGATTAATTGATTTATCATCATTTGGTATTTGAATTTCAAGATTCGATTTAATTTGTTTTAATAAAGCTTCCTGTTCTTTTTTCAAACGTGCATAATTCATACGCTTTAATATACTATCAGCACAGTCAACACATTTACTTAATTTCTCACTTTCGATTTCATCATCGGAAACAAATTTTTTCATCGCTTCAAATAGCATTTTTAATTTTGTAAATCGTGTCATAACAGACGGTAAATAATCTTTCAATGTTAAACGACGACACAAAGTATTTGCTTCACATACCTAAAAAAAAGAAATATGTTTTATGATACCCAAGAAAAAAAGAAAAGAAAAGTTTGACATAGGCATAAATCAAACTGTGAGTGAGTAGGGTTCGCGACCTTAATGCATAGTTATTTTCGATGGATTAATAAAATAGAAATGAAGCAAAAGTAAAGAATTTCAGGGTTGAGCCTTCTAAATGTATGCAGGCTAAAATAAACTTGCTAGTGCCATTACTGTCTACGTAAAATATGAAATATGATCGAATTGCTCCTAAGAATACAATACTTTAATACTCAGTGCTAAACTTACTCGCATAAGTGCTGCAAAATCTGCTGATTGTTCTTTCTTTTTAATTAATTTCAATGCTTGAGATTGATCTTCAATAAAATAAGCACAGGCACGAGCAAATTGTTCGCCCTTGTCACCGTCAAGCTAAAGAGAAATTATGTTTATTTGTTTTATTTACAAAAAAAAAATTAAAATGCTCTTACAAATCTAAGAATCAAATCGCCAATATGACGAACAACATGATCTTTTGCTTCTTCACGATGCTGACGTAATGCATATTTAAATTGAGCTAGAAAATACAGCGTGATGATTATTAGTTGCTGTCTTTTTTGCCGAATCTTTGATCTTACTATGTAAATCGATAAGTTGATCAAGATTTCTAAATATACAGTCAAGTTCAACAGGACTCATTCCAGGAAAACGTTCCATTGGCTCTCGAAAACATTTTTTCATTATTTTTAAACCTTTTAGATGTGTCCGTTCCGTATGAATTAATTCATTTATTGTGGTTTGTAATTTCCATTCACGTGATTGATAGAGCAATTGAAGAACATCGTTTGGAATAAAATCACTCAAATTTGGTAATGTATTGACATCAGCTTCGAGATCACTGTCACCATAGGTTGTTGTCTGTTGATTAGCTGACTCAGAAATTGTTGGTGTATCAAATGAATTTGATCTAAAATTATTTAGAAAAAGAAGAGATACATCAATTTCAAACGCTGAGATTTGTAAGCTAAGATTTCGTACTAAGAAAAAAATTCTCCCAACAGATATCTAATCGGTTTTAATGATCTTTTGTTATTTTTTCACCACTCAGAAATGATAATTTGGAATTGTATATAGAAGAAGGTATGAGAATAGCAATATCTGGATCTTCCTTTAGTATCAAGACAATAGGAATTGAACGTTTTTTGGTAAAGTCCTTCGGAGTTAAGAAGAACTTTGTATTTTGAGTTCATATCGAAGATATGAATACTGGTTAACATAGGACTGTTTCTACCTCAAAATATAGAAAATACAGGTAGTTTCTGTAAAAAAGAAAAAAATTTCCTGATTTAATCGTCAATATTTTTAACCATCCTTTTAAAGTTCTAGATAATGAATTTAAAAAGCAAAGGAAATTTATTTTCCACTAAAAAGTTTTACTCCTGAAAACAAATAAAAGTGACCTAATGATTTTGAGACTCCGATTTTTTCTCTTGGTAAGATTATAATGAATCTGATGGACTTACTTTTGATTAATTGAATCTTGTTGTTGTTGAATAGCTACTTCACTGTCACCACGACTAAGAAGTTCATCAATTGTATTTCCACCCATTTGTGGATTACTAGAATTGAAAAAATAAAACCCTTTTTTCATATCACCATTTAAATTACAATAGCAAAAAGCAGGTTGTTGCCAATTTTACTGTTGCTAAAGAATATGAGAATGAAAGCACATGCTGATGGATCAGCAAGATGAAAGTAAATACAGTCAAATTCGGTCAGTTAACTTTTTTGTATTAGAATGAATAAATCAATCGCTCATGCGTTTAGGCATAGAAAAGAAAAACTATTCATTTGGTGAAATTTAATATTCTCTTCTCCTGTTTCTATTTTTATAACTAGTTTCATGCAATCAATGAAAATAGTGATGAAAACGGAAATGGGGTGCTGAGAGGAAAAAAATTAGCATTATTATTGCAATACCCCTCATCACTATCGTCGCTTTCACTGAAATCAATATATTTTTATTTATGCGTTTAAAAAGAAGAGTATTTCTATATACCTGCTCGAACGATGTTTCGATGCTGGCCGATGAGGTGCTACTTGTCGATCACTAAAACGTCGTCCCAAACTATTCAAATAAATATATTCTATATTTTATCATTGATTTTTCAATCGTTTTACTTTGAATTTTTATTCTGTTCTTGTATTGACAATAGATTTGCGCTGATCGCATCTGAAAAATTCATTTTTAAATTGCTAAAAAGCAAATTAAACTAAATTTCTTCTCACCATTTCCTTCATTTGTACTTGACGCATTTTCATAATTTTCATTTGCTAAAGACGAGGAAAAATTCATTTCAAATAGACAATAGCAAATTCAATTTTCTGTTTTCTTTTCAACTTACGAATACTTCCTTCTCGTCCATCATTTAAACTCGAAGTTCTTGTTGGACCTAAACAAATTAAAAGCTCTTATTATTTTTCTCGTTCTTAAAACAAACTCAATAACTTAATACAGTGATAAAGACAAACAAATAAACAAACATCACACATAGAATTAGAAATAAATGTTGTGTACTATACAAAATTAACACGAAAACAACATGTATTGAACAATGTACCGTTATATGTCATCATAGTTCCGTTAAATGATGTACTACTTCCACCAACAGAACGTCGTATAAATACCCGTTGTGGTGAAACTACTTGCTGTTGCATATGTTGTTGCGTACATGAAAAGGGTATACCACCAAATAATGGTTGTATAAGATTGTCAGCTGAAAATGATTCTGAGAGCGAACGAGATGAGGATTCTGAAAGAGTTAAGTTTTCTATTTTTGTTTTGTTTTGTTTTTATTAAACAGTCAATAACAATAGAGTCTATTCAATATTACGGATATTACAAACGGAAATTCTACCTTCGTTCAATTCTGAGCAATATCATTTTATTGATTTTTCAAATCCTCTGCTTCGAAATTCGAATGATTCTGTTGCAAAAACAAAATAAAAGACTTACTTGAGGTATTTTTTGGTGTTTTACGTGGCTTCATTTGAATAGGATTGTTAATACTATTTGTTTTTCGATCTTTTGAACATTTTTCACTTATTAGTGAACAACATTCACGATGAAATGATTGTTGACAATCTAGATAGAAAATAAAAGTTTGTTTTACTTATAGAGATTTTTGTTTTTATGACTTACATCCACATAGATATCCTTGATAGTTAATTCCCCATACTGGTTTCGAACAAACTTTACATGAAGTTTGAATTGAAAATTGATGTTCATTTAATTGATGATCTTTAACCTAGATACAAAAAGAACGAATTGATCTTTATTTCTGAGTAATTCAAGAATTTTAATAGCCTACTCTTTTAGTTTGTGGTGCTCGTGGTAATTTTGATAATAATCGTCTTTGTTCTCGATCGAGAAATTTTGGAATTTTTTCCAATGGAATGTTACCACATTTTTTAATATCACAACGTTTTAAAAATGTAGCTAATGAACATATTAGTGCAAGACTAAAAACAAAATTACTTGGTAAAATAAACAAAGATTTTTTATTCATTTTTAACATACTCTTTTGAATTTCTTATACTGTTCCAATCATCAGTATTTGCTTTATAATAGGATTCAAATTTTGATCGAAATAATTCTTCAATAAAATGACTTTGTTTTGTTGTTAATGGAAAATCAATATCACGATAAACACCTGTAATTTCAAAAATCAACATTTAAATATATGCGAACAAATTTAAAAATATTCGTTTAAGATTGTATAAAAACTCTCAGTCGATTTTTATCAAATGATAGACTTATCTAACTATTCTACTTAAGATTGAGTTTCATACTTAACATGCAAAAAATTGATATCCTCAATATAGTATCAATCGGTTACGTTAATATAGAAACGTATGATGATCAAATCTTTCACTATGAGAAATTTCCTCAATTTTGACCTTTCCCATGTGATGCTACTACAAGGTTGGTAGGTTAAAATCAAAAGTACCGAGAGAATCCTTGAACAAAACAATCACAAAAGGTCATCTTTTTGTACATCGAAAGAGTACAATTTCATCGCTCAAATGAGCATATCGATGATAAAAATTCGTTACGAGGAAATTACAATTCAAATCGAGCTTTCAAGGGATCTTTTTATCGATGTAAAACGTTCATGACATTAACAACATTGTTAGCTTTTGTTGTTTTAAAGATATTATCATTATTCTTATAGAGAGAGAGAGAGAGAGAGAGAGAGGTCATAGTAGTTTGTTCAAGTGTAAATGAACTGAAGGAGATGCGAACGTTTCGTTTTGCATGATTGCAAAGACTAATTACCGAGCGTTCGTTTATGATTAAAATCAGATAGTTGTCGATCGCTTATAATTGATCGTGCAAAATCTTTTGCGTCATTAAATATGAGTTTGATATCATCATTTGGATCTTGTTGTTGAGCTTCTAAACATCGATTTATTGAATCTGTTTGTGATTGAGGAAGGCCAATATACAAGGGCTATCAAAAAAAGAAAACATTTTAATTATATTCAAAAATTTTCCTGTATCTAATAAATATATTTACACTGCCATTCATAGTGAATGTGGAATGAATTTCAAATATCCATCGTACTAATTCGCTTCGATTTTCTGCTTTTTTTGGACGTAATTCTTCAGTTAATATATAGAATAACTAAATGGAAAAATTCGATAATAAAAAAAATAAAACATTCTTCGTAAAGATTATTTACCAAATAATTAGGATCACTGTTCGAATCAGTTAGAAGAAAATGAAGAAAAACACTCAATGGTGCCCAATTAGATTTATTTATGAATAGTCGAATATCTTCAAATGATGATATCGATGTTTTTGATTGTATCTAAACAAAAGTAATTAAAAAAATTAAAATATTGAGTTATTAAGCTAAAAACTTACTTCAGTAACTTCATCATCATTATCGGTTGTATCCTAAGATAAGAAGAAGAAGAAGAAGAAGAAGAAAAAAAGACATAATACTAAAGTGCTGATAACTATAATAGAAATATACACATACTCGTATATACTTGTCATCTGCTGATTGCATTGCATTTGACGAATCTCCATACTAACAGTAAAGAAAAATATTCAACTCGTGTATTATTATTAAAATATTAGTTTATGCTTGTTGAAGAGCAAAGCAATAAAAAGAAACGAACTAATGAGTTAGGACAACATTGGGTAGCTTACTTGATTATTGATATACCACTATAAAAATACAGATTAAAAGCTTAGATGCATTACTTTCAATAATTTTAGAGTAGCATTTGCAAAGGAATACATGTACATGTGGTTGAAGCATAGACTTCAAATAAAACCATTTAAATAAATGTATTTATCTTGTTTTTAAATCAATCAATCAATCAATTTTTTAATAATTATGATGTCCTAAGTAAGCCTATGTGTGTCCTGGTAGTGTGATTACCTTTGTTAAATCATGAAACTCGGATCTACCAGGATTTAATTTACGTCTTAAATGTTGTATTGGCGAACTGACTGCAGACGATGGTGCTGTAGGAACACTAGCAGTCATTAGTTGTGAAATGGTTGATTCAGACAATAAACTATGTTTCTTGTTATCAATAGTACCATCGGATAACTGTAGAAATGTATGAGGACAGTAGGCAAAAGAATTAAGTTTTAGGAAGTATTAGTAAAAGACAAACGAAAATAAACAAGCTAAGAGATGGTTTTTTTTTTATCTTTTTGGAGATTTTCAAACTTACAATGGATGTTCGACTGAATGATTCGACCGATAAATTCGTTTGGTTACCAAGATTTTCAACATTAAAACTTGATTTCACAGGTGAAACATCAACTGATGACTAAAACAAAACGGAACAAAAAAAAAAAGATTAATTTAATTGAATTGAATTTTTGAGAAAGAGTGAGAAAACAATAAGGATGTGTAATGTGAAGTTTATTAACTCGGAGTGACTCAATACGCAGTGGAGACAAGTGTTCGCTGAAATATTTGCAGTGTGCCGCTATAAAAAAAGGACACATTCTGATTGATTAGATGTCTCAATGTTACAGCAGACGTGAATGTCATTAAATCTTATGTTGATGACACACTGTTAGTGTTTACAATAACACTACACATGCATAGAACAGCAATAAGATGTTTTCTTTTATGTTTTGCATTACTTCTACATGATCTAAACGTCGTTTAAGTTCATTTAATTGTTGTTCATATTGTCGAGTTTGATTTTCAATAAATGCTACTTTCGCCGGATTATGATTTGGGCCTTTAGCTCGTTGTCGTTCAAGATCTGCCTTTGATTTCTTTAAGATAAAAATAAAAATATTTTTGTTTCCATTGAAATAAATAAAAAAGATTTCTAACTTCAAGTTGTTTAAAAATTCTATCATAATTTTCTTTGACTTTTTTAATATCAACTGTCGTTGACAATGAATGTGTACTTGTTGTACTATTTGATCGTTCAGGAACTGAAATTGTCTGATTATTATTTGTTCGAAATGATACACGACCATTTTGATTATCAGTTGGAATTACTTTTTGTGTTGATATTGAATTTACTTTTGGTTGACCAAGAAGAGTTAGTTGAGCATAAGAACCCGCTAAAGACAAGCAATAAAAGCATTTTGTTTTCTAGTTTTTCTTCTAACATTTCTTCAATAATCTATTGATATCAATGATATCAAATGCGTAAATGTGTAGGAGGATGCCATCCTGTTATCTTTCAGTTTTTCTTCTTCTTCTTCTTCTCTACTCGAAACAGCTCTTCTGATTGTCATTAGTCTCGTCATTTGCTTATACATTATACAACGCACGACAAGTTAGAATAATAATAATAAAAATAATAATCATAATAATAATATACAACGACAGGATATCGTTGATGGATTGAAAGAATATGATTTAGACAAGGACGAAAAGCATTTTGTGTTGATAGCAATTATTTCAAAAAGAAAAACTTCATGTTTATGTACTTTTTCAAAGAAAGAATTCCTTTTTCTTCTTTTTTTTTGTGTTCTTTGATATCCTGCGGATGACAAAGATTGATGAGTGCGTAATGTAGACGAAGAAGAAAAAAAAGAACATAGAAGTTTATTCCTTTTTCAGGACATTCAACAAGCGTTATTCATCAACATACAAACGATGATATGATACGTTTGGATAACATCGGAATGTCAAAAGCCATGCTTTGAATGTCGCAATCACGAAAGAATATATGTGTATGGAAAAATAAAGTCAAAACTAGTTATTAAGATATTATTAGAACTGTGTAGAAATATGGGTGTAATATGAGAATAGATAGTTTTTTTTTTCTTCTTTCTTTCTTTCTTTCTTTCTTTCGAAAACATCAACAAACACTAATAGGAAAAGAAGATAATCAGAAAGCTAAAAAAAATAAAGAGTTTTTGTTAAATTAATTTTCTATTAACATAATTAATTATCGATTTTCTATGTCTATAACTAGTAGACAAATATATTCATCTAAGATAGCCTTGTTCAAGTAAATCATATCTATGTTGTTTCTCTTCATCATTTTGTTTTTTCGTTTCACGGTCAAACAATAATCTTTACATCTTGTTTTTTGCCTACAACAAATATTCTATTCATCGATTTCTTTTCATCTTAAAATGTCGTTTTCTCGCCCTAATACTACATATCTGTCTGTCTATCACACACGCAAATGTACATAAAAACAAAAAAGAAACGTATCATCTCTATTATCGTACGTTGTTCATAAATATGATCGAACCGAAATATGATCATATTCTTAACTAATTGTGTGTATAAAAGAAAAGAAAGGAGTGAAGAATGAGAGAGACAGAGAAAGACATTTTGTGCAACGATAACCAATACCCATAGATGTGATGATGCAAGACTATTTACCTGCATTGACACGATGATGATCATCATAAGTTTCCGATTTCGGTCTTGGCTTAACTAAACGTCGTTGTTGACGTGTAATAGTTGAAGTCTGTGTTAAACGTAGATCATTTTCAGTTAGATTAATCGTATTCACTGTTTGCGAATTTAAAGATGTTAATGAACGATTTCGTTGACGATTACTTGTACTCGACGTTAAATCTGATAGACGCGCAAGAAATGAATCGTGTAATTGCGATACACGTCCTGTTATATTCGATATTTGTCGTTCAATAGCATTACGTGGTGCTGTTCGAAACGAACGACGTGGACGTATTGTTTGAGACGTATTATTATTGCTATTAGTAGTAGTATTGTTATTGTCATTAGTATTATTCGTTTGTATTTTTTTAATCTCATGCGATGTATGATTTAAAGCTCGAAATGAATATGGACGAGGTTTGATTGCAATGGATGGTACTGTCGGTCGATCATGTGATGTAAATGATGTTGATGCTTGTATACGGACGGATGATGGTACAAGAGGTGGTGTTAGACTTGCATATAAATACGATTGGGATGAAGTTGGAGCTGATGCGGATGTTGGAGTAAAACTAGCAGCTATTGTACGTGTTGATGATAATGTTTTTATTTGTGCTTGTTTCGATGTATGTGTAACAACGGGTGTCAATGGAGCTTCTAATGTATAATTTTTATTTATAAGCGAACGTGAAATACTATTACTATTAGCATTATTAATATTATTAGTATTTACTGATATTGGTGAAACAATTATTTTCGGTGATGATGTTAATGATGATGTTCGACGATTTGATGCATGTCGAACTAATGAATATATAACGGCTATATCAGACATTTGTTCATCATCGAGATTATTTTTTTTATTGTTATTATTTCCAATTGTATGGTCGACCCATTTCGTAATAGGTACAAAACTGTGCAGTTGTTGTTCTTGTTCTTGTTCACTATGACCAATGACTAATGGTATGGGAGTTGCTGTTACAGTTGTTTTTGTTAATTGACGATGTGATGCCAACGTTGGAATACATGATGTAGCAGAATTCGAATTAAAATTATCGTTATCGTTATCATTGATTATCGAAGCTGGATAAACATCGATAGTTCGATCAACACGAACTGTACCTAGTTTACCAGCTGGTATTCTCACCGATATGGCGGTGGCCATGTTATGTTCTTTTGAACAGATTATCACCTCATATACAGTTTGTCAAAAATCTAAAACGTCTATGTGCCTTTGTGTGTGTATATGTACGAGACTTAATGAATATGCATCATGCACATCACACAACGATGTCGAATGAACATGAAAAAATCAAATGATTTTTTTCAATCAATTGCCTTGTTATATATATATATAACGACGAAAGAAATGAGCGCGACATTGTACTTTAATAGTATGAATGGGAAGAGTGAGTAGGAGAATGAGAAGAGAAAAAAAGAACTATGTATATACGACGTATAGAGAGTGTAAGAATGAAAAGAGAGAAGAAGAAGAAGAAAAAAGGAAAAATAAATGATGTTCAACATTATGCCATGATTGTGCTTGAAGGTAACTAGTAGCCGCTACCACCTACTAGTGTTTGTATATGTTATATTTTGAGAATGATGGCTTGTTAATCTTCAATGTACAAAAACAGTGCCGGAGTAGATGGTCCTCGTACAATTTTTACTACGTATAAGCGAGTAACAAAAGAAATCGGCCGTAATGACGAATAATATGACGACGATGCTACATGAGAGGAGGATGTCGAGAAGAAAATCCAGGATAGAAAGAGAGATAGCACCGGCCTCTTTCTTTCTTTTCGATATATATATATATGTGCGTATGCATATAGTGAGAAACAGAGAAGAATCTCTCAGATTAAGTTATGCGCACTGATGATTATGTATGTTTGTACAGGAAACTAGAATGTTTTAGCAGTCTTTCTTTTTTTCTCTTCTTTTCTGATAAGATTTGTTTCAGTGCAAAAAAAACTCGATGATGATTATTCGATCAAGAAGAATAGCAAAGATGGTAACAACCGAGCAAAGAAAAATATGGAAATAATTAATAAACAAAAAAAAAAAAAGAACATCATTTGAACTTGTTCTTGTGTATGTGTTTTCCTTGAATATTGTATGCTGATTCTTGCATAATACCCCGGATAAACGTACACGGTTAACAAAACTGACGAGCGTTGTCAGTAATATACAGGACGAATGTCGTTTTTTCATCTTCGTTGACTTATGTCTTTCTTACTGATATGTTGCATGCTGGTACATATTATCATGTTTTCTTTCTTTTCATTCTTTATCATTCTGTCTTAGACTTTTCTTCTTCTTCTTGTTGAAGATCTCATCGATCATTATGAAGTGGTTATAAGTCGAGTCATCATAAAGGCTAATATCTATCACTTAGTAATAATTGTAGTAGCAAATAGATAAGAATACGATTTCTTCTTTTTTTGCACTATAAAAAATATGTTACTGAGAAAAGTGGCACTAATAAATGATTATATGTCTTCGTATTAGAGTCAAGCGATGAGAGGCAGAATTGATGAAAGAAATGCCACCGGTCAAAAAGTATTATGTCAAAAACGACTGACGGAACCGCTAAACAATGATAGAAATCTTGTTGACATGGATGATTTGAAGTGTAACAGAATATAACATGAAATGGAAGAGAGAGAGAGAGAGAGAGAGAGAAGAAGAAGACAAGACAACTAAGAGACAGTACAAGAGAAAAACGAACAAATAACAACAGCAACAGCAAGTTCGACAGAATATAAGCAAGAATAGATTATCAAGCTGGTTGTTGTCTATGAATTTCTGTCTGCTTGAGGATGATGGCAACGACAGCGTCTGATCAATCAGGACCAATGAGAAAAATAAACGAGCCATATGGCGATAGATGATGCTATATAACCGACACATTGTGAAAACTACTTCAAGAAATACCGATCGACCATCGGCTATCATAAAACATATGTAGGAAGCGATTTTCCGTTCAGTCAAGCGCATATCTTTCGTTTGTTTATTTAAACATTATGATTGTCATATTGGGCCTTGGATAAACGATTTTCAAGGGAGGTGAAGACCAGAATACTAGTTTATTGCATCACTGACGACGACAATCAATAACGAAGAAGAAAGAAGAACATCATCGACTCGGCAACAAACGTTGACGGTTGATGATAATCTTTCACACATTTGCACGTCCTCTCTTTCGTTATGATTACTCTCGCGTTCAAACAAGAGAGACGAGGGAAGCAGAACAAGAAAACAACCTTGGCTAAAAATAAACGACCGTATCGGACATATCAACATTCTATCTACCAAATCTGAATACTATGAAGTAGTTATTGATAAACAGATTTGACTTTTCTTTTCTTATTAATGTGAAGCAAAAAAAAATCTAAAGCAATGAACAAAGACAAACTTACACTTGATTAGATTGACTACATCAAGATGAGTACAATGAGTTACGCGCGTGCCGTTGACCTGAAATAAAAATTAAACACATTGTTATGTAATAATAAATGTTAAGAGCTGAATCGAATATATAATTATATTAAAAAGAAACATTCGAGTTGATTTTGTTGTTTTCTTTAAGACGAAAGAAAACATTTCAAGATATTTTCTATTGAATATATTATTCAAATCTCCACAAAATATGTTGATTTTCAAATATTGAAAATTCAACTGTTTTATTACATTTATGATTCCGGTTATTTGTTATATTCACAATATCAATGGAAACTTCAAATCGATTATTTATCAAAATTTTCGAGAGTTGAAATCGAATAATGATAATTGATTCTTTGAACTTGAGATAAAAACAAAACTTATTACTTTTTAGTTTTGTCTTTTGATGATAAACGAAATGAACAAGATGATTTCAATGTTCAAGATCTATATAGATTATTCAACTAACAAAAATAACTATTGAGTTGGTTTCTTCATTAAAACTTATTTTCATATATGACCCCGAAAAAAAAAGTATTGTCTGTCTACAAGATAGCCATTGTTTCAATTTTCAAGTATTCTCTACGATAAGAATTTTTACATTTAATCGAAAGCAAAAACATATATTTGTATGACAGATTTTTATTAATTACTTAAATTTTCTGTTTCTTGTTTTGAGAAAAAAATTGTAAATAGACAAATATTTTAACATTTTGTCGTCTTTTTGATGTCATGATACTTTTTTTCACTGAATGAAACACTTGAAAATCACAAAACTTATTCGAAAACAATTGTGTAAGTGTCCTTGATTCTATCTCAATAGTTCAATATTTTTGATATATGCAATTTATTTTGCAAATATTTATCTGTTTAATATTTAGTGCTGTTCAACTGAAACAAAATTTTTCAATCAAATCACATGATGTAATAAGAAAGAATAGATAACAGGTGTCCAATTTATTCCATATGGGAACAGGTGTATCATTGTATCGATTTGTGTTCAACCAGAACGATTTACTAGACAAAATAAATCAGTTTCATATGAGATATTGAATTTTCTTTTCTTTTTGTGACGGGAGATTAGTTTCCTATCCCATGTTTATTAATCGAATATGTTGAAGACATAGATCTTAATAAGTGATTGTTAGTTTTTCTCAAGTATTACTCAAATGATTAACCTCTTTTTAAGTTACTTTTCAATAGATTATATGTCCATTTTTACAATCTGATAAAGAGAACGAACAAACAAGAAAATGAGGTGCAAACAAATGAGTATGTTCGATTGAGGTACATTTTACAATCTTCAATGTACTATGTTAGATGACAATTATCTACCTATTCTCTCTCTCGCTTTCGCTCTCTCTCTCTCTCTCTCTCTTATTCTTATGCCACAAAATCTTACAACGAGAGCGAAAAAAAAGAGCAAATGAAAAAGATAAAAATGGCAGCACTTTTTTTTTATGATCCCTATGATCATATTTAAATCTCTCTAATGCAGATTGAATTCATTTCTTTTCTTTTTTCATCTTTTTTTCCTGATGTTCATCAGGGTTAAGCGAGGTAAGCTAACGAATGATGCAACGATAGATAGAGAAGGAAAATCGAAGTGAAGCGTAAAATGGCGGTATTGGCACTGGTAGATGCGATAATAGTTTATTGAAAATGAAAAAGAAAGAATAGGTGAAAAAACGAAGAAGAAGGAAGATATATGGGAGAAAGTGCTAAGCGAAAAAACACTAGGTCGAACAAAAAAAACTATATATTTAAAAAGAAGAGACTTGAATCGAACATCAGACGCTTAACTTTACCTGATATACTTGTGAAACACAAAGGAAGCGAAAAAAACAAGAGAATAAGACAAGAATTGTTTCATAAGTGGATTTTAATAGGAATGACGACGATATTCTGACGTCACCGTAAGTTCTCTTAGTTCGACTTTTTCTCAATAGAGAAAAAGTTAAAGTCTACAGACTCATTGAATATATTTATATATTATAGATACTGAATTCATTTAAAAACAATCGAAAACATTCATTCTTTTTCTTTGTCTTTTTAAAGCGATCATTAAGACAACAAATATTAGTTCTGCAAATTGACAATGAATATCATCACTACAATATCATAAGTATTATCGACTAAACTTCAATAATGGCAACTGAACATTCTCGTCCCAGTTCGAAATCAATGCATGCTCTTTTACCTCCCATGAAATATCCAACATTAACTGCATTACAATCATCCATACCAATTAATCCTCAACAATCGAATTTTATCAACTCTCAAAAAGCGATTATTAAAGATTTACGTGAAGTCAATTTATTACATGAAATATATCCTTTTCAAACAAATAAAACACGTATTCAAGAAACAGTGGAAATCGTACCTCAACCAGTTTCATGCGAACGTATATTTTATTCATATACAAATGATCATACAGATTTACGTTCTCGTGAATGCATAAAATTATATTCAAAGAATTCTGATCGAATTAATACAAATAATAATCTTAAAAATTTATATCATGGTATTGAATATAATCAACGATTTCAATTAGATGTTTATTCAACAACACTTTTTATTTTTCCAAAACAACGTATTGAAAAATTTATAACAGAAATACGTTATATACCAGAGCATATTACAATAAGATATAAAACATCACTTGAATTATTAGCAACAACATTAGCATCATCTCAAGAACATTATTATCAAAATATTCACGATTTTTATCATATATCTAAAGACATTTTTTATCGAATTTAATATTTCTTTTTCATGTTCTTCTTTTTTTTTTAAAGAAAATTGTAAAAGGATGAAGAGAACTAGAGCTAGTGTTAAATAATAAGTGCTTTTTTTACCTTAATGATTTGATCATTGATATTTATTCCAGCTCGATGAGCTGCACCACCTTCCCGTACACTTAATACATAAACAGGATTATCACCAGATACTGTGAGACCATATCCAAAACGATCTCGTTGAATAATAACATTTTTTTGTTCGAGACCTAAGAAAATGATCAAACAGTTGTGTTTTTTGTCCATATTAAAAAATACACAAACAAACCAGTGGGTAAATCAGGATCAGTTATATACGATAATAGACTAAATAAATAAGAATCATGCGGAATGGTTTTTATATCAATATGAATACGAAAAATTTCTTTACCGTTCTTGTTCCATTTCAATGTTAATCACCACTAAAATAATGTTGATTCATCTAAATAAAAATCAAACTGATCAGAGCTTAATAGCAAACAGAAAGACGTCCAGCTGAATTGATTGTTATTTCAAGAAGAATATAGAATAAATAAACATAAAAAAACGCAAAAAAAAGACGCTTTTGATATGGAAGAATATGCTTGATATATCGAATGATGATGAAGAACTGCCAAGGCACCGTTTTAGTCATTCATTCTTTCTTCCTCTCTTCAATTGACTTACTATTTTCATTGGTTATTGATAACCATTTAATATTTTTATTAGATCGGTCAATCCTTTGTAAATAGTTTTATTAATTTCTATTCATATTTTGAATGGAAAAATAATGTCGATTGTTTTTTTAGAAAAGTAAATGAAATAAATCTTTTTCTCAAATATTGTCGCTAATAATATTATTATGAATGATTATAGCGTCATCTAGATGCATGTTTTTCACTAATAATTTTTTTGTCGATATTTGAAAGATTTTATTTATTAAATACAAGATAAGAAGAGAAAAAAAGAAATTTTCTCATCATCTCAACTAAACTGTTTTCATAAAGACCTATCTAAGCCAACTGCAAGAGTTATGGCTACTGACAACATGACGAATTTTGTCTGTCGGTAGGTAAGTTGTCGAACGTTTTTCAAGATCATGTTTAAAAAACCGAAAGGAAAACAAGAGAAAAAGATGAATTAAGCTTTTCATATGTAAAGTTATGTATTATACTGTCGCACAACAGGATAGAGTGAGTAATTGCTAGAGTTGACTCAAGTCAAACAGTTTAATTCACGCAGTGATTTGTTCTCTCGAAAATATGTGTTGAAAAGAAAGTCAAAAACAGAAAATTGCATCTCTGTTATCAAACAAAAAAAAACATATGTAAATTTCTCCTTTTTTGTGAAGCATGAGACAAAATTATCGGATGTCAGCATATGTCGTGTTTCTTTTTTTGCTTTCCGTAATGCGTAGTTTGGCTTTTTTGTTCTTATCTTTCGTTTGTTTCTGTCTGCTTGTATACTTAGTAAATAAGTTTCTAATTACAGAATAGACATTCAAATATGTTCAATATGAATTAAGTTCAAATTTCAAAAGCTACAATTATTAAAATCAAGCGTATCTTTTTTGGGAGAGCGGATGGATACACCACATCGCCACAAAAAAAACACAAATACTCAAATTGTAAAATGAATTTTCGAGAGAGCTAAAAAGTACACAAGAAGAAGAAATTGAAATTGAAAGTTTTTTTTCTTTTTTTCATGTCTTTCTATTGTTTGGTAGGGGTGAGAATTGATTTGTCCGATCGACATTTTTTTAAGATTTCCACCTATGTCAATAAACATTTCTTTAACATAATTACACACACATTCAGACATCTTATTACGCCTTAGCTTGTGAAAGTTATATTTTTCTTTATAGATGAATCGAAAGCACTGACGAAGAAGAAAAAGGCAAAAAAATGTGATTTTTACTTCTTTTCTTTTGATAATAAGAATAACAATAAAAAAAACTTTCTTCTTTGTTATTATTATTCAATCATGTCAGCTACATCAATTCATCAGGTAGCTACATAAAAAATTATGCAACTAACCTATATCATGAATTTTTGTTTTCTAGTCTCGAGTTCCGAAAGTTCATATACCTTCGGACACGAGTTATCAAGCGCCTTTAGCACGTCCAAGTTCTCGTTACAAAAGTACTGTACATGTTCTAACATCAAATCGTGATAATCAAACATCAAATGGTTATCGACGTCGTCGACCCGACTCAGAAATCATTAATTATCCACAATCATCCTCAAATATTGTTTCATATCATCGATCACAACCTCAACAGCAAATATCATCTCGTTCTAATCAACAAAATTATCCAGTTTCATTAACATCACGTTCGTCATCATCACAGTTATCAAATCGTCGAACATCAGTAACTGAAGTGGTACCATCGACATCGAATTTTTCATCATTAATAACACTTAATAATCGATCAACTATTTTAAATCCGTCGTCAACCGTACATCAAACAGATGGTCAATCTATTCAAAATAAACGTTACTCAACTGATGTATCCAGTAAATCTTCAATAAGTTCGACTAACGATCAGAAAACAATATCGAATCATTTAGTTATTATATCAAAATCAAAATCAAATAATTCAATCGATAAAAATCATCATTCATCATGTCCAGTTGCTTATCAAAATCAAATCAATTTAGGCACAATAACGATTCTATCGGATTCAAGTTCCGATAATACAATTCTTCATCATTTACCTGATCATAACGAAACAACAGATAAATCACAACAATCGTTACATGATGAACGTTTAAATCGTTCGCCACGAAAACCAAATAATAACAATACTAATAATACTAATAATAATAGTTTGATTGGATCTCGATTAAAATCTGTATCGTCATTAGATGAAAAAAAGAAAACACCTATACCATCTATTCATTACACAATAGAACCCATTGAAGTTATCGATGATGTCAATGATGAGAATCATGTTGAATCAAAACAAAAAGCAATTCGTGAAGAGAAAAAACGTAAAGCTAATGAAAATGAACAAGTTTTAATTAATGTTGATGAATATGCATCAGAAATTTTAATGTATCTTAGAAAACGAGAGGTATAAGATATTACTTCTCTAATAAGATTACTCGATTTTATTCTTATAGCATTCATCACGACCAAAACCAAATTATATGCGTAAACAAACAGAATTAACATGGGACATGAGAGCTATTTTAATTGATTGGCTATCGGAAGTAGCTGATGAATATAAATTATTTTCTGAGACACTTCATTTAGCTGTGAATTTTATTGATCGATTTCTTTCACGAATGTCAGTAACAAAATCAAAATTTCAATTAATTGGTACCACAGCACTTTATCTAGCTGCGTATGTTTACTGATTATTATCATTATTATTATTTTGATGATATTCTATAAATAACATCAAAATTTTATTTTCTAGAAAATGTGAAGAAGTCTACCCACCCAATGCAGCTGAATTTGCCTATGTTACTGATAATGCATATACAAAAAAACAAGTATTAAAAATTGAAGATCTTTTATTGCAAACGCTTCATTTTGAAGTATCAACTGTAACAACGCATACATTTCTATTACATTATCTTAAATTAGCTGAAGTTGATGAAACTACTGAAGACTTAGCGAGGGTAAGCAATTAAAAAATTAATAAATGTTCATTTTAGGAAACATAGAAACATTTTTTATTGAAGTTTGTTGTCTTCTAATAGAAAATGAATAATATGCATCCTGGAAGTTCTTGATCCAAATATTACATTTGAAAATTTCATTTCCTGTCGAGACTCGACGATCTGGTTTTCCGCTAGCGTATACATAAGAGTAGAAAATAAATTAATATAATGTTTATGTTATTCAGTAAAGTTGCAACGAACCATTTTTGCATCTAGTCTAAAGTCGATGATACAAAAGAACCTGTAAAAATCAATATCACAAGGATTTTAATAATCAGAATATAGATATAATTATATGTGACATAGTGTTTCCATAAAAGAGAAAAAATTTAAAAAAAAATACTAAAGCTGTTCTTTTTTTTGTATCTCGAGGACAATTTTCATATAAAAAATCTAGATAAAAATTGAATACTGATGAACTATGAACTAGATACAATTTTTGTTTTTAATTCAATAGTTTTCTTCTCCTTCTCGATAATCTAAAAATAGCACGATTGATGTGTTCTGTAACCAACAACTGTGTTGTATGTTGCCAAACAACTTAAACTGATGTTAGAAGCTACATCTGACTTATTAAGCAGGTCTATTTCAAGGAGTAGAAATAATGAACAAGAAAGATTTCCTATATCAGCTTAGTCATTCTATCTACACAGAGCTGTTGAAAACTGATTTAATTTGTTAAACTCATCTGCCTTGCAAAGTTTCTAATTTGAATGCAATCTTTCTAAATGATCTAACTTTTCAAAGGCTTTTGTTCTTGAAACAAAATTGATCATCAATCAAATTTACTATATCGGATGCATCTTTTATATTGTTAATCTGTTGTGGGAGTTATTCAATCGATTACTTTTGATTATAGATGAATCCATATTTGTTTTCCTTTTTATTCCTTCTATTTAGATTATTACTCTAAACGAATCAAATGACATGCGTCTATCATTAGAAGAAGTTATTCATTATGAGATAGAAATAAATATTAAGTAAAGTTCACATACCTCAAAGATATGTGAACAGTTACTTTTAGACTTTTCCTGAGCTTTAAGAAATAATATAGAGAAAAATATTATGACTTATCAGGACAATAAATTATTATGTTTCACTAGAGGATAAAATCTACTTTTTGTATGTTAGCAAAATTTAGCAGTGAAATAGATTTCTAAATTTTCCAGTATTATATGTGATATTTAGAACTCGAAAAACCAATATCATACTAATTTCTACTAGGAAAAGTCAAAATAAAAATAACTAAGATAATTGTTTTCAATGTTATAGTAGATGAGAAAAAGTTGAACTAATAAATAGAAAANTAAAATAAACAGTTGATGATATTTTTTACAGCTGTTCATTGAGCAAGAAACGTTTATTTTTGAATTTTTTATTGTTATCGACGTTTTTCATGACTCGAATTAAGTCTACCACCAGACTGTGGCTTTTTTAAATCTTTTTTTTTGTATAAAATTAATGAGAAAATTTGTAATCTGTTGTAACAGTCAGAGATAATAAACATAAACGGTATGACGTTTTTGCAACTAAATTTATAATGCATCGTAACATTTCTGCCTCAAAAATGTTAATTTTAAATTTTGATATTGTGCCCAAGAGCAAATTGAATGTTAATGAAATTATTTATTTTAAAACTTTTAAAACTATCTTAGATCTTGCTTTCATTGAGAAACAAAACAACAATGTAATTAGTCATTGTTAATAAATTCATGGAAGCATAATTGATTTTCCTATTCAAATGCCTGGTTTCGCCGTAGATGCTTTTTAAAGAAAAGGCAATCCACTTTTTTCTTATGTTCATTAATATAAAGCACATAGTGATTCAAAATATTCCCCCCCCCCTCGCTAATAATAGCATGCTTTCCTTTTCCTTATTAAAAGAAAATACTTTCCAGTTCTTTTCACACATCCTCAAGGAAATATAATTAGTACGTTGTTCAATTTTTAAAATTCTGAAGTAGTTCTAATTTTATGATAGGCATTTTTCTTGTCTTGACGGATGAATCCGATGATGCTTTTTAATCTCAATGAAATGGATAAAAAAAAACTCTTCATTCGAATGAATTTATTCAATTAAGTCTTATTTTTAACATGCTTTTTCTTAGTACATTGCTGAACTAACTATGCTGGATCCTGAATGTCTGCAACATTTATCCAGTTTACAAGCTGCTGCCATATTATGCCTTGCGCTTCATATGCGCCATATTTCTCCTTGGGTAAATCTATTAAATTACAAAATAAATTTTTCCGTAAATGGATCTTTGTCAATATTATTTTAGTCGAATACATTGAAAAAAGCAACGGGCTATTCAATTCATTCATTTTATTCGATCATGGAAAAAATCTTCTTTCTTGTTGCCAAAGCACATGTACATGATAAATGGGCAATAACAAGAAAATATCGTCATGTTAAACATCATTCTGTTGCTTTAATTGAACTACCAACAACATTACCATATACTGAGGCAGATAATGATTCTACTCTATGAAATAATGAAAATGTTATTGATTTACAGTTTTTCAATTTCGATCATACACTAATTTATGATTACTGATAATTTATGTCAATTTTTCAGACATAAATTCTTTTCATTTTTTTTTCTTTTGTTTTTGATAGTCTTCTGTGTACGTTCTTGGAATAACACATTTCATTTGTTCATTATGTTTTCGTGTATTTTACAGAACAAACTTTCATTTTTGTTTTTCGTTTTCTCGTCTCTCTTGTAAACTTGTATAAATAGGCAATTTTTCTCGGCTAAACAATCCTTCAAACGCCGATGTATTTGTTTATTTTTGTTTTCTGGCTATGATTTAGATTAGAATGATATATAATCTGATTTGTTCGCATTTTTTCCTGTTAAATTTGCTTTAATTGAATTTCGCTTTGTTAAATCCGTCCAACAGTTGTTTCTAAGATACAGTTTGTATCTCGAGTTTTGTTTTTTTTTCTTTTTACATTTTCTTACCTGTGAACAGTTGTGCTGAGATTTTACAATTAAAGAACAAATAGAAAGTGTGAGTTTTGTGCATGCATACCGTTCTTGTTCGATTAATATTGATCGCGAAGTAGACAATTAGTGGCACGGATATTGCGTGATACCGTTATAAGTAAAACGATGTAACATTATTAATTCAATATAGAATGAAATAGTATCAATGTATCTGTTTGACTATATCTTATTTATGAAAAAAAAAATCTCTTTATGTTAATGCGCACAAAAAGAACAAGCGCAATAAATAATCACCGGAAAAGACAGGAGCGTATAAGAGACCCCTGTCGATCCATTTCGATTTTTTCAAGCGAACATAGTCAAATCATATATGAAATGAAAGCTGCCGTTGAGACAAGCACTTTGATACTAAATCCGTCACGAAAAAGTAAATGCCGGAACTACCTTTAAGTGACCAATGTTTTTTTTACCTTTGCTAATCATCCTAATTTGTAGCGCGTAAAAATATCTATCGAATGGTATAGATTAGAAAAATGGTTCATCTCGATTTTCGCCAAAACTTTTCGTCGCAATATGGAAAAACACTTTAAAAAAAAATAGCTCCCTACAGTATTTGCCTTTTGATTAGGAAGTAGCCAATGTTTTTTTTACTTTTCGAATCATCCTATTTTGTACAGCTTGAAAATGTCTATCGACTGGTCAATATGAGAACAGTTCTATTGTGATATGTTTGCGTCGAAAGTGGGAGACTCTTTTCAAGAGAAACAGCCAAATAGTCTACTTTTGTTAGTGCTCATAACATTTTTGAAATTCAGTTTTTTCGTGACGGATTTAGTATCAAAGTGCTTGTCTCAACAGCAACTTTAATTTCATATATAATTTGACTATGTTCAATTGAAAAAATCGAAATGGGCCGATAGAGTATCTTATGTGCCCCTGTCCTTTTCTGAAATAAAGTTTTGCTGTTCTTCCAACAGTGTTTATAGATCTTGAACATTTTTAATGTATCTTGTTAACTCATGGGTATACTGTTTTTTTTATGTAAACGATGAGGTAAACTTGAGTGTTCTCGAGCTTTAAATGGTGTGGTATTGCCACGTAGTGAACGTTGAAGTGATGCCGTTGTCATTGAATTATACTCAGCATTACTTCCTTTATGTATTTCATGATTGAGCGTTGCTGTTCGATTTATTGTTGTTGTAAAATTTTCCGAATGTGCTGATTTAAATGAAAATAAACGTTTTAAAGCTCGTCGAAAATTTCCACCAAATAATAAATAAATAAATATATTAATTGAATAACTTAAATATGACATGCAATGAAAGAGAACACCTCGATAAAGTGCAAAATCAGTTTCGTTTAGATTATTTTTATCTGATGATTGTGATGAACTCGGCGTTGACTGGTCATATAAAATTATGAAACGAAGATAGTACGATGGAAAATTTAATGAAAGACATGTTAATGATATAGCTAAGAGCATTTTTGTTAAACGTAACTCAGTTAATACATGCCGATGTGCTGAATCATGACGTTTCGGTAATGAAATTGTTTTTGATTTTAACTTTAGTGATGATATTCGTGCATTTATTGAACTATTATCATTATGATCGTTATTATTTAAATTTCTATTTAATGATTCACAGCCACTAGAGATTCGATATAGATATGATGTTCTTTGTGTTCCGGTTGAACGAGTTGGACGAATCATACGTTGTGAACGATGCGACAATAGTGAATTCGATTGTGATAGTAGTGGGATTTCCGGTAATGACAGTGAACTATGTTGTAATGGTGATGACATTGAACTATGTTTTAATGGTGCTGAAACGCCTTTCTTTTTTCCATCTGAAATTCGTTGACATTGATAACGTGAACCATTAGCAAAAGCATGTTGACGAAATGCTTTTGAACAAAATAATTTTCTTATAATAAGTATATTTAATATTGATACAAGAATAAATGGTAAAAACATTGTCATGATTGTATCGATCATATTCAGATTATGTAAATAACGTTTATGTCCATCTTTTTCGCGACATTGACCAACAGTATCAACTTCAGGTACAAAAAATGCAGGATGAATATAAAATATAAATGTTGGTATAATTATTATTAATATCACTATAAGCGATAAATTTGGTGTACACTGTGACATATGTTTTAATGGAAAATTTACAGCAAAAAATCGTTCAGCCGTAAATGCAAGCACCATCCATATATGTACGAATGAAGCAACAAAGGACATATATGTTTGAATATAACAAATGAAACGAAGTTTACGATATAAATCACTATCGAATGCTGTATGAATCGTGCCAGGTAAAATAGCGAGGATAAAAAAAACATCAATTAATGCCAAAGTAAATAAATATGCCGATGAACGAATACGTCTAAAAAGATACTATTTTGTTTTGAATATCTCTACGTTTTCATGTTTTCCCTTATTTAGAAAAGCATCGGAGAAAAGAACTTGAATGTCATATTGAATAAAAAGAGTCCTCTCAAAGTTGATGCACTCATTTATTTAATATAATAGTTAGTAAGCATTTGTTTTTTCTTTCTTATTTTTTTTACCTCAATGATTTAGTAGAAAAGACGATTGCACATATTATATTTCCAAAAACACCAAGAATCACTAATACAGAATAGTAAATAACTTGAAAATAACGCATAAGAGTATTTCGACTAATCGATGATGATGATAATGACGACGATGATGATGTTCGATTTAATGATTGATTTATTGAAAACAAAAGAAATGAATCAGTTGAATTTAATAATACATTAAATTGATTCATTTTTGTTTTTCTTTTAATGGCGACTGTTTAATATTGAACAATAATATACATAACAATAAAAAGCAGATTAATTTTACATCAATACCTACTTTTTCATTCAATTGTCAAGGACAAGTCAAGTGAAAGTAAACACTGTCGGATTTCTTAAAAAGAAATTAATAGATTTCACGAATAAAATAATTATGGCATCTCCCTTACAAATACTCTACTAAATACATCAATAGTATTTTTTTTTTCTTCTTCTCTATTTCTAGTTTTCTCATAAAAGACTACTAGACTCGTTTTCTTCATCATAGCTGTCTCATTCTCGTCTTTCTCTTCTTCGTTTTCTCTTATTTTTGTTAGTATAGACAGAAACTATGTCAACGAGACGCTATCATTAATAATCGAGATATAAAAACAAAACGAGCACTAAATTATTTGCTGAAGAGAAAACTAAGTAGAATAGTGCAATTAAAAAGTTCACGCGACAAAGAAAACTAATAAAAGATCCATTTTTTATATCAATAAATGTATAGAGATAATTAATTTTTAAAGTTAAAACAAATATTTTCATGTAGCTTCAATCTAGGAAGCATAAAACGAGTCAAATTCCCCGACTAGATAATTCATATCAATACTATTACGACAGCAAAAGAAAAAACAAGACAGGGAGTCAATGGCAGCGATCGGTATATTGTGTTTCGCATTTTTGCTTATATTTCTGAATTATTATAACACACATCATCAAAGCTTAAAGTCATCCAACTAATGTTCATCAATCCTTTTCGTAATGTCGAAAATAACAACACATTGACATCATCGACTATTTTCCTATTGAATACTTTAAAACTCATTAAATATTTCAACAAGAATAAAAGGAAAACTCTAAAGTATGAATGAGCCTGGACTATTTTCTTACAGTAATCGAACTAGTACTTTTGATCGACAGTTTAATACATACAATGCACGATGATATTTTCTCTCTTTTTTTCCCCATGAAACTATGAAAAGCAAAAACAATAAGCAACTAATTAAACTTTAGTTCATGTCAGAATACTACAAAAAGGAATCATAAAACGTAGTAGACCGAATTTGAACCGCTACAAGCGTTTGTAAAATTACCGTGTTTCATATTACAGTACGATGAAACACGTTCATCTACCGCTTGCAATGATGTTGTTATACGGACCGGAAAAATGATAGGATCTATCATCGAACCTTTTATTTTTGCGCATATAATTAAGATCAAAGAATAGACTGAATTCAAATGTTTCGATTTAGAACAAGTTGACTCGGCGGGGTTAGTTCTATATAAGATTCAATCGTCTTAATCTCTAAACATACATGTTACGAATTCGCATTGAACTCAGATAATAGTTATTATTTATTTCTGCACAAAAGAATTAGCAAAAGTACTAGAAAAACTAAAGTCAAATCACGCATTCACAATGTGCAAAAGGTTAACTTCAATTATTCTACTATCATGAGTAACCTTTATCAGGTTTTATAAGTTGTGTCGCAAAGTACTCAGGATAATCATTCCGACCGCCTGAACGAGCATCTTAAAAGGTCTGAAACGGCTATAAAAGGGTAAAATAAGGCATTATTTCTCACCTTATTTCACTGTAATCCGTCAGCTCGTTTTAGGGACCGTTTTTTTGCTAGAAAACGGCTATCGTTTTTAACACTATATTCTTGGTTTTTTGAGCTGGCGGAAAGGGGCGCCGTTTTTCCACGTTTTCTACCATGTTTACGGCATTTTACGCATGGTTTTCTTTGACATGAGTAGGATATACTATCCATGTAGCCAATAATGAATGAATAATGGAAAAATGACCCATTATTTTCCATTATTTCAAAAAAATAATATTGCATTATAATTAATTATTTTTTGACATTTAAATACATTTTAGTGCACTATTCCAAACAATGGTGAAAATGAAGAATAATGCCTGAATTTTCAATGCCTTGCAATGCGTTATTATCCAATGCATTTCAATATATTATCAGGCATAATGTAGAAATTGAGAATAGTGCAATGCATTTCAAAGCATTATTTAGGGTAATGTTTTTAAATTAGAAAATTCACTATTTTCGTACAAGATATATTGAAAAAGTGATTTGACAGGTAAATGCTTGATTTGTCACAGCTTTCTGTGTATCAAGCGCTTTTCAATAAGAGTCGCGCAAGTTAAAGATCTAATACAAAATGTAACCTGAGTTACAGCACTAAGAGTATTTTTTGAATTCCTTTCTCCCGACAATGGAAACCTACGCTATTGAAAACTTGACTCAAAATCTGATGAGGTATATCGGACTATCCTTTCAGTGTCCAAAATGTTTCTCTAGGTAAGCCGAAGAGTTTCCGAGTTTACTTAATCGCTGAAATGGGCACTAACAACTCGACATTCGATCTCGAGGTTCTATTTGATGCAACGAAAGACTACTAGAGTTTTAAATGCTTTCAGAATATTCTGTATAATGAAAGAGATCACAATTCTTAAACCTCTCAAAAGAAGTTTTCACTCTTCGCCATTGCTGAGTTTCGGATGTATCTAGTGAACTAAAACTGCTCACAGCATCAAGTATAACAGATTACATCACGAATCATTTTGTTTTCCAAATCTGAAACCATCATTTTAATACTATTGAAATAGCCTTATGTCATATATACGTTTTTCAACTGATTTCGCTTTCAACTACAATTCGACATGATCCAAATGGTAAGTTCGAATTCAATAATAATAAACTTAGTTATTCATTAATTTTCTTTTGTTTTAGATTCTTATCGATATGATCAAAATGATACGTTATGGGATATGTATATATATATATATGTAAGACGATTGATGAAAGTTAAGGGTTAAGTTAAGTTAGAGAGATAGATTAAGGTTAAGGTGGTACATATAGATAAGTTAATAGATTAAATTTAAGGGCTTAATTTAAGGGGATAGATGTACAAAACCACCGAGATACAATTGTGGTAATTGGGATATCGCTTTAATAGGATTTTATAGATCTTATGTAGCAAGTGCCGAATAAGAAGTTTTCAATGCATTATAAATAATAATGTATACAATTACATGATAATACAACCTGTTTCATGCACTATAATGCATTAAATAGGTTGCATTATCATGTAATTTCATGCATTGCATTGCTATTGTAAAATAATGCATTGTATATCTATTATTTGACAAAATCGGCTACATGGGTACTCTTGATAAGTATGGCAAGAGGAGGCTAGTGCATATATACATGTGTATTTATTGTGTGAATAGTAATGGTACTTCAATGTTCGTATGTATATGCTCATTAAGATTTCATAGTCTGAAATACGACGAGATGATTAATATAGAGAAAAAACAGACAAGACATAAATGACATTGATTTACATGTGCTACTTTGACTGCATCACATAAACATAGAATATTGGAAAAGAAAACAACAGACACTAGGATATCGTTTACATAGAAAAAAAGCACACGAATGACAACCAGTACAGCGCAATTTCTTCTCATCATTTTCATGGTAAATGATTCATATTTTTGCTTTTCTTGTTTGTTGTTGTTGAAAAGTATCTATATAAATACCTAAAAGTTAATTAGTATTTTTGTAATTTCGATAATATCATTAATATATCACTGATGACAGATTTTATTTTGAGGCAATGCTATCTTTGACATCTTTATCTTTGTTTTGCATCTTTAGATTATCTATCTGGAATTTTTTTTTTGTCTTTAGCTCATGATGTTAAAATATGATTGAGAAATATTAATAAAGATCTACTCTGTTATCCTATTAACACACAGCTAATGAGATTCAAAAAATAAACAACAAAATCAAAGAACAGATTTCAAAACATGCTATAAAAATTGAATATATTATTCATTATTTTTATCAAGTGGAATAATTAAATAGATTTATCATTCTAAATTATCTCGTTATTAACGAAGAAGCAGAAAAATATTCTTCTATTCTGCTTGGAAACAGGATTTTGATAGATTATATTTTATCTATGATAAGTTTAGCTGAAGGATAGCTTTTGATAAGACATTCTCATTTCATCAAGTAAAAAGAAATTTTCAATGAATTTCTTCTTCTTCTTTTTCGAAGTAATCTACCCTCCGCGTCTTCTTGATTGCGGACGTTTTTTCTTAAATGTAGGAAAAAGATGTCTTCAAAGTAAAAACAGGGGGAGAGAGACAAAAATAGTCGCAGAGTGGAAAATGTCCGCATTATGGAAGTAAACTAGAATTGATATTTTAAGATGATTCATGCAAATAGCTGTATTGAATAAAATCAACCGTTTCAAGCTAGTCTACTGTGCTTCGTCAATGTCATCCTGACCATTCTATCAGCATGCATTGTGAAAGAAAAACATTTAAAGGGACAAAGTTAAACCTAGGCGAATCAAATAAAAATGTCCATTGTGACAGATGTTATCTTTTCTCCAATTTCCACACAATCTAATAAAGATGGTATAGTTTTTATCAATACAACTGATAAGGAGGACGATCTTGATTATGAACCTAAAAACAGTTAGATGTTCAACTATTCTTCATAAATGATTTTTCTGTATTTTTTTTTCACCTAATAAATCTTGTCTTGATTCCACAATGCGGACATTTTTTGCACTCCTCCCCCCAATTCTGCTTTGTGGACATTTTCCACTCTGCGACTATTTTTTTCTATCTTCCCCCGTTTGTACTTTGCGAATGTTTTTCCTTAATTGGGTGACAAAAAATGTCCGCAAGCAAGCTGTAGCCCTCTACCCTCAATAAATGTTTCTGCTACTAGTTAATATGTGACAAAAACAAGAGAAAATAACCACTAATTGACAAATTTCCTTCAGGGAGCCATAAGTAGTTAGTATTGTAAAAAATATAGAATAAAATAATCGCATTAGAATCTGTCAAAATTGTTCGTGCTGGATTACATCGATGTTTATAACAGCAATATGTTCTTTGTCAGCTCAGATAATTAGGGTTTATCGGTAACCGATGGTCTTATTGACCTATTATTGAATGATTCTCGAAACTTTTTAATACACCACGATACATATTTTTATATTTATAATGATTGTTGTAATAATTTATTGTCTATGATGAAAAATATTTATATTATTGAAAAAGTCAAATAAATACGAATTCAAAAGAATTTTCTTATGCACGAAGCAACTAATAATTGGTTCCATTAATGGATTATTACTAGAACTAATATCTATATTTTCTATTTGTTGTTAGTATTGTTCATTCGTTTTAAACATAGATTTTGATGGAAATGGTTGAGGACTATAGTAACCTTGTTCATCATTACAATAGTAGCATTCAAGTACATGTAAAATACGAATATTGAATAAAGCTATAAAAACATGATTATTCACTTTTGTTTTTCTTTCTCTTAAAACTTAAAAGGAATTCATATATGATTAAACCACACTCAATGATCCATCTTATAATCAATACTTATTTGAATGTTATCTAAACTAAATATAGGCAACAGCATAAAAATATGCGGAGACTCGTTTTTAGTCTGTTGTCTTTTTGTTTTCCATGGAAAATATAAGATACATATATTCTAATAGAACTACATTATTCATTATGTCGTTTGTTTGCTGTCACTATAGTGCTAGTTTTTGAATAACAAATAGACATCACTAATATATATGATCTATGATTTCATATGAGTACATTGCATATTTTTAATCAAATACGTCTTTTACTATCAAGTTTCAAACTCACACCGTTTGAAAAAACTGAAAATACCAAACGAAAAAAAGAATTGCCAACTACTTACTGATAACGACTAGTAGCTGCAAAATTGAAAATACAAACAAAACAATCTGTGAATGCTTGTGTTTAAATTAGATACACATTTGACGCACACGAAAGAATCTATTTTTTGCCGCATTTGTATTAACATAAATTGAATATATTTCATATAAAATGAGAAAATTTTGCACAGAACTGTCAGTACATTTTTTGAAACATGATATATGTAAATTAAATAGACAATACAGTATAGACGTATAGCTTTTGACCTCTTAGGCAAACAAGGAAACTAGTTAAAAGATCATATATCAACAACGTATCACTGTAATCCATGAAACGCTTCCGTCATAAATTTCTGAAAGATAAAGTAGAATTATGATACAGACATGTTCACAAAAACATATAGTATGCAATAGCCTTCCTGTTGTTAGTAACAGACACTAAATCATTCTACATGTTTAAACCCCACAGGAATTGTGCTAACAGCTTTTAAACTCACCCTCATACTAGAATTCTCAACACAAAGATATGTAATCTTGTAGTTAGATGGGATCTGTATGTAATCAACCATGCCAAAGTAAAAACCTAGATTTTTCTTATCCTACAATCAACTTACAGGCCATTAGAATGCTGACTTGCGAAATTTTTTCTCGTGATTTGTATCTCCTTCACATTATTCGTACCTGGAATATTTTAAATTCTATACTCTACTATTTTATTTTCAACATCGGACGATTTCTCATACTCTTACTAAAGATTAGTTGATCTTATCTCACATAACTTTTAATAATAGTTACACAACATTGAGTCTCAACTAACTATAAACAGAATCCATTGTTTAACAAAAAACTTACGTTAAATGTTCGAAAATGATCAACAATTAACTTTTTTGTTTTGTTTTTATTTATAATTTCATTTGTTGAAATTGATAACATGTTGAACATAACGTTAAATCTAAATCTACTTTTATCAAACGAACGAAATATGAATAATTATTTAGTTAAAAAATTTTTGAATGTTTTCAACTTGAAACCAATCAATCAACTTTGACGATTGCGACGCATAATAATACAGTCATTGTTGGTATTGTTGAAAAAAAAAAGGAAAAAAAGAAATCTGTTGTTATGTTTGTTTTAATAACTATTAGGATTTTTGCATTCTGAGAAGACAAACAAGCTATTACGTTTGTAGGTAAATCGGGAAGGATTTCTTTCTTTAAAAGAAAAACACATTATTATTTGAGATAAAGAGGAAAGTATTGATCTTGAAGTATACTAAAGTTATTTTAGCATACATGTTTTTGTAAATGTTTGTTTGTCATCGACACGCCCTTTCTAATTCTTCTGAAAAACGCATTCATTCAATTTTTTTTCTAAAAAGCAAACGACAAAATGGGCAACAGCCGTTCTCATGTAGCACCTTCGCGACCATTGAAAATATTAGATTCTCAAACGCGTGCCCGATATAAAAATCATCATGAATTAACGCGACTAAATGATAAAATTAGACAAATAACCTTTGAAAAAAATACAGCAGTGTCCAGGATAACTTGTGATCAACATAATACTAAATTGCAATTACATCAAATGCAACATGAAAGTGAACAAAGAAAATTTTTCAAAAGACTTCACAGATGTAAGTAAACTTTTACGAGTCCTTTTTATTATTTAATAAATTGAAAATAAACAGCGCTTTTATTTTATTCATGGGATATTTTAATGCTAAAATACACTCGGAATACTATTTAGTAAATATCCATTGAGCGATGTCGCATTTGGCAAGTCTTCGTTAATGAGATTTGATATGTTGTGCCAATGCAATCTCAACTAGAAATGTTATGTAAAAATTTACGCACTGTCGTATAGAATCGATGCATGTCCCTCTTTTTGTTTTTTTATGATTCATAAGTAGACTAGAAAGAACTTATTCGAAGAATTTTTCGTTTCGTTGTGTTCTATTGTCTAAATAACAAAACATGAGATTGTAATTATCGATGGCAAAAGACTAAAGTCGGATGAATTTAACAAATAAATGATGAGTGCTCTGCCTGAAGTAATTTATTGTTTTTCGAATTATATTTTTAGACAAAAAGGAACTGTGTATGTCGAAATTAAATTCATCAAAATAAATACTTCAGTTCATAATTGTATGAACAAAGTTTACTGTACTGAATATATCTTTGAATGTAGAATACTTGACTCATGATGTAAAAACTCTCGATGCAACTTTAGGTCAAACGCTGGTAGCTGAATTTTTCTGTCAACATTCTATCCGATGATAAAAAAATCGCTAATTCAATAAGAATATCTATATGAGGGGTACTCTACTACTAGCTTTGAATTTCAATCTATACGCTCACTATGAAATCTCAACAAAATTTCTTAGAACTAAATTATGACTTACGAGCATAGTACTTAAATGATAAAGTCATATTAGAAAAAATTTCCCAAATCCAACGAATAATGACACAGCATGATATAATATCATATATATATATGGCAGATTGTACGTTGATACGTATCAAATGAGATATTTCTATTCTTATTATGTAATACGAGAATAGTTAGACATAAAGATCACTGTCAAGTGTTCAGAAAGACAATAAAATTATTGACAGTAGTCAATCTCGTCCAAGCATATAGCTAAGATTATTCCATCTTTTTTTTCTGTATAAACTAATTTATAAACATAATTACAAATACTTGTTTTTTTTTCTAAACAAACAATATGGTAAAATTCATTTAGTTAATCGTCAAAATAGTACAACGTCCATTAGTGAATCTGAATTTAGTGATGCAAGTGATACATCATTATCTGATTCTCCAAGTCTTCTTGTTCACAATACAAATGCATCAATGGAATGGGAAAAAAGTATTTATATTCCCGGTAAACAATTTAATGGAAAAAAAACGACGAAATCATCAACTATTTTTGATACACTTCAATCACAATATTCATCCAAATTAGATAGTCTTCATGCATTCGATCAAACTGAATCATCACGATTGTATGATCAACTAAGTTTACAACAACTAGCTGAAGCCATGAAAAAATCAATTAAAATTTCAGTAGCACGCGCAGCACGTGATTCAAATGTTGCCGCTCGTCGTACAGCAAAGATTTACTAAATCAATGAACTTATTCAACAAATGACAAATAAAAACTTGATTCTCGTTTTACTACTAAACACGATGAAAAAAAGGGAGAATTCGAATACTTCTCTCAATTCAAATATGTGTGTGTGTTTTGTTTTATTTTTTTGCTTTAAAAAACGAAAAGAAGATGAAGGGATCAATGTAATATACAAAAAACGTACACTCATTCAACTTTTGACCGAGAAGCAACAGTAGTAATAGCAATACAGAATATTGAAAAAAAAAGAAATAATAATAATGAAATATACAATAAGAGAATGGGGGGAAAAGGGGAGGGGGGAGATGAGTAATAGTAGAATAATAAGTAGAAAAAAAATTCAATATTATGTTTATTTTATAGTTTGTTCTTAGAAACACACGCACACGACTAGGTAACAAGATGTTGTAAGAAGATATAGAATATTTGTTTATATTTATTGTTTCTTTTAAATATTTCGACTAGTAATTTCGCACACGAAATCAGAGTATGTTCTTTGTCTTAGATCATAATACAGCCACCTTTTCGTTTCTTCTTTCGAGCTAATGCAGCTCGTGCTGCATGTTCAAATACTTCACGTACGCCTATAGAAGAAATAATTCCGTAAACAAAAAACCGTTTTTCGATTTATATTTTTCTTTACCGTCTTTCGTTTTAGCTGAGCATTCAAGATAACCTACTGCACCAATTTTTTCAGCCATATTACGTCCTTCTTCATGTCGTACAGGTTCTTGTTTCATTTTCATTAATTCCTTTTTTGTTGCTTCATCATTACGTAAATCCTTTTTATTTCCAACAAGTACGATGGGAACATTGGGACAGAAATGTTTTACTTCTGGAGTCCATTTCTACAAATCACAAAATCTTTATCATTAAAAATAAAATATTGAACATTATTTTACTTCAGGAATGTTCTCAAGACTGTCTGGACTGTCAATAGCAAAGCACATGAGTATAACATCTGTATCCGGATAAGATAATGGACGTAAACGATCATAATCTTCTTGTCCAGCTGTATCCCACAATGCTAATTCAACTTGTTTACCATCGACTTCAATATCAGAAACATAATTTTCAAATACAGTTGGAACATAAACTTCAGGGAATTGATCTTTACTAAACACAATTAACAAGCAGGTTTTGCCTAAATACAATAAAAGAAACAACAATCATAGTTAAAGAACAAAGTTAATTCTATGATGTCACTTACCGCAAGCTCCATCACCAACAATAACCAGTTTCTTTCGTAAAGCAGCCATTTAAAGCTTGGATCTTATCTAACATAAAAGAAAAAAAATGTGCGAGCGTGACTTTTTTTTGTCCCTATATACGTATGTATACGATAGAAAAAGAAAACAAAAACAACAGAGCAAAAAAAATGAGAACTGTACAAGTACCATTACGATATTAGTTTGATCTTTCACATGATGCTTTATTATGATTCATTGTTCAAATTTGTTTTTATATAAAAATTTTATATAAATATAAAAATTTAGAGCGAAAAAACAAATTTGAATAAGGATATGTCTGCGTTTTAATAATTTCTTTTTCGATTATCAAATAATACAATAGATGTCACTATCTGCCGAACAACAGACGGCCATCCCTTATACATTATACACATATATGATACATTTGAATATCATGAATATAAATGAACAATATAATGTCTTCATTAGAATAATACATTTAGTTGCTGTGTAAGTATCTCAAATAAAAAAAAAGAACGGAAACATTACGCATCATAAGTAAGGAGTGCTCATCATATATTATTGTATGTTGATAGTTTTTTTTTTCTGTTGAGATAAGTATCAAAGAAGATAACACATCTGACAAAAATTATGAAGTCTATATCAACAAAAACAGTTAGTGGTATACAAAGTTTGCTATCAATTATAATCTTGTATAATTCAATATGTGCTGAACTTTTCATTTCATGTCGAAATGAGTAACTATATAGCTAATAGCGTTAAATATGTCAATATGTGTGTCATATGCACATCTCTATGATTCATAACGTCTGACTAAAAATAATAATTTGGGTGACTAGTAGTTGCAAAGGAAGCAACAGATCATCAATGGCACATATAGGACGAGGTTAGTGAATCATATGAAGAAGAAAAAAAGCAGAACACCGGAAATTAGCTTCGATTCTTTCAATTAGTCTCATCAATCATCGCCGTTGTGTTCGATACTCTTGAAAAAAAAAATCAACACATCGGCACCTTTCTCTTCTCATTGATAAAAATGCCTCAGGCACGCTTATATGTATGGCCTATATACGCCATTTTAGTATTCTATCATCATCTTAATGGATAGCACAAGCGAAAGACTTGATGATAGATGTGTTTTTTCTCTACTATCCATATACATACTATACTATAATAGACAGAGAGTTCTTCTATCTATCCGTCATCTTTCATCAAGTATGCATTGCCGTGTATATCTGATCTTTCTTGTACATTTATATTGCAGATACTATTGACAGAAAAGAAAAGAGACAAGTATGGAGATACCCGAGACTATTACTACTAGTGGCAGCTTGTAAATCAAGGCCAGAAAATTTTTCCCAAGAGTGCTAATGAGATTGATTTGCACATTACATGTTACAAGTAGAATTTACGTGTGCGACAATCTAACATTTGTCATGTTCATCTTTCAACGTGTTTGTTGTCCGATAGCAGTGTTGACATTTTAACATTTAGGTACAGGTAAGTGATACGATCTATGTAAAATATCTAATGATAATAAAGCATATTCGACGCCTGATTAGTCAAGTCTATTTAATTATGGTTTATTATGTATTTATAGGTTCTTCATAAAATGCTCACTATCGTTTCTTTATTATTCACTGATCAAATAGGTTCTTCTTTCTTTTCTTCTTCAATGCATTTTATTAAATGTAAATCGATTGAAGTACCATGTCTCGCGAAATGTAATATACATCTCATGTTTACCAATCAATACAAAACAAAAATTTATCAATCCTAAAAGCATCTATTCTCGAGAGAGCTGCATTCATTTCAATTGAATATTGTCAACCGACAGAATGAATGAAAATGATCAGCGTTTATTTTTTACGACTATTGTTGATTGAAAATTATAATAAATGATATTGTAACAGAATGTCCAACGAAAACACTCAATGATAAATGATCTCAGCTATAGGCCATTCATTGATTGCTTTTTTTCTCTATAGCTAATTTTATTTCAGATATAACAACTATGATGTTCTTTTGGTTTGTATTTATTTTACATTTAACGATAAGTCAAGAAGTTATGTCTCCTTATGTATTTTCTGATTGCAAACATTTAATATTACCTGCTCGTTGTCAATGCTATCATTCAGGTTATGAATCTCAATTACGTTGTCTTAAAAGTGAACTTCATTCGTTACCTAAATTACCAAATAACATGCGTTGGAATGCACTCGATTTTTCCTTTAATTATATAACATCTGTTGATAATTATGTGTTTGCTGATATTTATGTTGAAAAGATATATTTAAATGCAAACTATCTTCGTCGAATTGAAACAACAGCATTTGATCAAATAAAAAATTTAAAACAACTATACATTAATGACAATCAACTGAAAGAACTTCATCCTACAACATTGATATCGCCAGGTGCTAGTTTAGGTATGTCTGTTTGTTTTTTCTTTGTTAATTATAAAAGCTGTCTTTTTTTTCATAAATTTTTATTAGAAATATTTGATGCATCTTATAATCCATTTCAATATTTGGATATTGGTCAAATTCTTCTTAATTTATCTGCATTGAAAGAATTACATCTTGTAGCATGCCAGTTAAATGATACAAGTATTTATACATTGTTAAAATTAATTAAAAATACAACTGATGAATATAATGAAACGATTGTTGGACGTAGGCATTATCAATTAGAAATTCTTGATTTAAGTTATAATAATTTAACAACTATATGCTATCATTTATTTGATGGTTTATATAACCTCATTGAACTTCGTCTGAATTATAATATGATACGTTTAGTTGATAATAATTTTCTTCGTTCATTTACAAGAATAAAAATTTTGAATTTAGCACATAATTCATTACAACATGTACCTAAACTATCAAGTCGTTCATTAGAAGTTTTAAATTTTTCATCAAATCAAATTAATTATATCAGCGATTATTTTGCATCCAATCTTCATGCAATACGTCTTATCGATTTCGATTACAATCCTAATCTAAACAATACGTCATCACGGGCATTTTGTTTTTTGAATAGTTTTTCGTTAGAAAAATTAACATTTCGTTCAAATAATATTCTATCATTGCATACATTCACTGAACTATTATGTCGTTTAACAAATGCTACCGAGAAAAGAGATCTACTTGATATTAACAATAATATTAATTTAAAATGTAATTGTACATTAATACAATTTCAAAAGCTTTTAAATAAATATAATGATTTAACATGTAATCAACAAGGACAAGATCGATATTACATATCAACATTAACAAGTTGGCTTTCCAATTGTCAAAATGATGCCTGCTTAAATATACAAGAGCCAACAAAATCGATTTCTTGTAATTGGGCAGATGCCGAACGTGCCATATACGAAGGAACATGTGAAGCAAAATTAAAAATAAGTGAGAAGAAAAAAAAGAATCAAGCAAAATTAACATCAACAATAGCCACAATTGTTAATATACAACGGTCAGAAAATAGTACGGACAATAGAAATTTCACAATCACAGAAAATTCAACCATAAATCAAACGGGAAAAGCTTTAGAATCGAATTCAATATCAATGAAAAAGAACATTTATTTATTATTAATTATTTCATTTACTGTATTGATTTTGCAGAAGAATATAGATTAGTGTATACGGTTTTGTAAAAGTTTTCGTTACTATTGTATATTTAACATTCCATAGATTTCTGGAACATTTATTAGCGAGAAATAAACAGTGCAGAGAGTGAAGAATTCGGCAAAATAAATTACCGTCGTCCATTGAGATAATTATTTTTTGTAAGCAATGGAAACAATTATCTCATAGAACTGAATTAGTTTCGAGAGTACTCTCTGAATACATCAACCAGATTACTTGATCGTGCAAAACGTTAACACAAATTGATTAGATAATTCTATTCGAACATATTCCTTTGATAACCTATCTTAGTATCTACTTGTTGATTAGAGCGAGTTCCGTAAGTCCTTGATTACCATATACTTGTTTCAGTTTTATATATTGACTTTTTGTATACATTAGATCAACTCTTTCAATAAGGATTAATGAATTATCTTGCATGAGATTGTGAGTTATTTCAGTAATCGGATTCTCTAGATTGAAAATAATAATATCGGCTTGGCGTCGATTATTGTGGAATCAGGGACATATCAAAGTAAGTGTTATTGCCTTGCCACGCATATACAGGTCATCGTGACCTAATTCAATTATTCCTCAATAACGCAAATATCCATAATACAGCAATTAGCAACGTTCTAGAAGTGTACTTCAAATTCAAGTATCTAGATACTGAATTTAAGGAAAGTATTCTTGAAGATATACAATAATTGCAAAATTATACAAATAATACAAAATCCGAAAATTGACATGCATTTATGGCAAGAAAAGTGTTGCTTGCATTTTAAATTATAATTAGCCACTATGATCGACATTCAATTTCATAAGTGACGAACTATGTTACAGCTGTTATCGAAAGTTCATTCCTTGATAATTTTCTTAGAATAAAAATTAAAGTTTTCAACACTTAAGTAGGACATCCATATACATATTGTACCTACTTAATTGCATATACTTGAACGAATACTATGATTGAGCAATAGCTATTTATTTGAAATGCCTGCAGATAATATATTACTTATTTCAATATCCAACAGGAGGTCTACACAACTAATTTCAATTGCCTGTAGTTAAAAAGAATTATACAAAGCATGCTTATTACAATGTATGCTTGCTATTCGAATGAATGAAACAATGTTCATTGAGTGCACATTACAAAACAACTAGATGGTATTCGAGTTTCACTCGTATACGAAATGCGATGCGAAGCAAGAATACGTATCTTCACGAAAAATCTTCAATTCGAAGAAATCTTGAATACTTTTTATGTCGACATGACGAAATTCATCACTGAGAAAACTCTATTCTTACTTAGCTACATATTCTTAAGGATCGATTTCGATTGATCGATTAATTATCTCCATGATTCATTATCTTAGATCAGCTGTAAATGAATAGACTNTAATTATCTCGCAACAAATTTCTTTCATTTCCGTCATTTTGGAACCACATTTGTGAGCGAACAGAACTTCAGATTGAAGATTAGAAAACAGATGTTCTAAGTTCGATCTTGATACTTCGATCTCAAGTTTTAACCACTTTTCTATGATTTTTGGTTCTCGACATCATTGCGTCACAAAACGACAAAAAAGATGCGTACGTCAAGAAAGCAATAGAAAACTAGATGGTATTCAAGTTTCACTCGAATACGAAATGCGATGCGAAGCTCGAATCGGATCTTCACGAAAAATCTACAATTCAGAGAAATCTTGAATACTTTTCATGTCGACATAATGAAATTCATCACTCAGAAAACTCCATTCTTACTTAGCGATACATTCTTAGGGATCGATTGCGATTGATCGATTAATTATCTCCATGATTCATTATCTTAGATCAGCTGTAAATGAATAGACTATAGCGGCTAACATATGTTGATGACGTCATTTTAATTATCTCGAAGTTTGAAAACGACAAATTCCTTTCATTTTCGTCATTTTGGAAGCACATTTATGAACGAACGCAACTGCAGATTGAAGATTCGAAAACAGATGTTCTTAGTTCGATCTTGATACTTCAATCTCACGTTTCAACGAGTTTTCTACGATTTTCGGTTCTCGAGATCATCGCGACACAAAATGACGACTTGTGATGCGTACGTCGAGAAAGTAAAAGAAAAAAAAAATCCTCGAAGGACTACATAAATGCTATGCTTCGCATCGCATTAAAAAGAAAGCACGCGACAGACTACAGAAATGCAATGCTTCGCATCGCATTAAATACTTATTCATTATGCTTTCTAATCACCATTGAATAAAAGATTGTCTACGACATATCACTTATGCTCTCAGTTCGACTGAACGAATACTTTCATCGATACTGAGTAAAGACCGTTCTATATATATATATTTTGACCAAAATTTTAAATTCATCCATTGTTAAATCACGTGTAATTGTTACATGCATTTACGTACTTTGCATTCTGAACAATTTATGACATTATAAATTTACATTTCATTTCGACGATACCCGGATATAACATTGGTAATAAAACACTCGATGTCAACTAAACAGTTGAACAAATATGAGAGACATAAACCATTATTTATATTGTGTCGAATTGTTTTATCTATCTATCAAATATTTATTATAAATCGCTTTCTGTCTCTAGCTGATAGTTATCAACCCGTTAATCGCTGTTAATGTATGAAAATTAGTTGTGTGTGCGAAGTAAAAAATGATTTTTGATTCTAATCAATGTTGTCATAGTTACTTGAATAGGTTTGCTTGAAATGTATGAGACGTAAAACTTCAAAGAAGAATAAGTATTCATTTAGTTTCATGCTGCGCTTAAATATTAATAGCAATCTAGTAAATAAGCATAATTACGTTCAGTTAATTGCATGTAGAAATATTTTTCGTCATGCAGAAATCAGCAAGACTTCTCGATCAAGTTATCAACTATAGAAATCTTGACAAACTGTGGCATTCTCTGATTATTAACTCGTTGAGCCTTATCTTTGATATCATTTTTAAACAATCAATTTCATTAATTATTAGAATATTAAAGACTTTAATTGGCTGATCATTATATAGAGAATAATATATTCATCTATTAGTATATGTTGAACAAGGTTGCGTTGACCGATTAATAATAACTATTTAGTTTTAATTTACTTCTATAATTCAAAAACAAAAACTAAATCACATTAATTTTTCTTGTGATATCAACTACATATTGTCCAGTACGATTAAAGAGAATAATATTGCTACAATCGTTAAAAATCACAGATTTCGCCTGTTTTTGAATGCAACATATGGATATAAATGAGAATCGACAAATGTCAGACACATGGCATACAGTCGAAATGTAATTGCCCTAAAATGATTTTGTTCTGCCAGACTTTTCCATTGATTTGGCATAGTAATGAAAAGCATTAATAGAAAGTTCAATTTTGGCTTCGAACAATCATTTTTCAGTATTGATATGCATGGAGGAAAAATTATATTGAAAAAATTTAATTCAAACAAATTTTTAGAGTTCCTAGCAATCTTCTTACAGATGTTGAATTAGATTTCAGTCATCTACAGTTGGTTCTTATTTATTGAAGAGAATAAAACGTAATTCGAATAGTTCCCTTCCAGGATTATTCTTTAGCTCTAAGGATCTTCATGTAAACAAATTAAGAAAGATAAATGACTTCATATATACGCCATTCATGTCACAGGGAGCGGTAAAGCATTACAAGTGCTAGAAATATACAAATCTCTTTGTTATTGCTAAGAAAACGATACCCTGGGTAGATAATGGAAATGTTTATTATGCGACTAAATAATGTTTTCCATTACATCTCTTTTATCACAAGAAAACAAATTATAAGCGATGAAATTCAATCGTATATTTACATAAATATTAAGCGAGTCATTTTTATCAATGTGGTATCATCAGAAAAATTTTCCATTTGTTTTTATATTGTTGACTACAAAGATTAATCATTTCGTAAATCTTGTGTTTTTTCATGAATATTAGTAGGAATTTTCGCGCCAAAACTATTTGTCGATGTTTAAGTGAATGTAAAGTTTTGTTGCAAATAGAAATTTATTGTAGTTTGAATTCTTTTTAGCGTAACAAATATAACTTATAGCGAAGTTGTATTTGAAAGAAAAGACTTCTTATAGAGAAGTCTTGTTTAAGATTATAATATAACAAATATGAACATCATGTATAAATATTAATTCTAATGATTAAATTTTACATGAAAGAAGTGTGATGAAAATGGTTATTACTCTGAAAAATCTCTAGGACAAAATAGTCACCAGCCAATCATAAAGTATCTATATGAAGTTCACCTTGACTTTAATGGGATTCTTTTCTATTATGTAATCTTATATCAGAAGATATACATTGAAGGCATACTAAAAGTAGCTAAGATAATATCGAACAACCTTACTCGATTAATGTTAATATAATAGAGTAATCCTAAAAATATACCATTGTATAAAATGTCGCTGATGACCTGAAACAACAAAAGAAAACTAGAAAATCTGAATAAATATGTAGTTCATATTAGCTACTAGTTTTCCATTCGTTTCTACTATAATTTATAGTTGTTGTATATACTCTAGGGAATTCAGTTTTAAATAATAGAATTATGCTCATTATTTCTATCCGATTACTTCTAATCGACAATAGTTACATATCCCTTTCCGGTCGGCTGTTTGAAAATTGCCGTACTCCCCTAGGGGAAAATGTTGCCATTTGGCAACACCCGGCCGGAAATGGATATGAAACATAAGTATTCACTTTATAATTTTTTATGCATGAATGTTTTTCGTCTAGTTAATCGAGATTAACTGTGAACGACATGAATGGTTCATTTCATGAGTACCCAATCGATTTACTTTGTATACAATGTTTAAGTAAATTTACTTACGATATTTGTTGACAAATCAATGATTTTCATAACGCTCCAAAAATTATCATTAATACGAATTTAAATGCATTTATATTATGCGAATAAAAATAACTATTTGTTTTACTCTGCTCATGTTATCTACAATAGATATTTACTCGATTTGGCTTTTCTTTTTCTACATTCGATAATTCAGCAACAATAGAATTCGATCAAATACAAAATGAATCTTCTCTTAGATCTCAGCCAGACCATGACTCTCGATGATTCATACTTGAATTATCATAGATTTCTATTGGATGAATTCATGATAGTGCAAAATCTCTTATTGCATCATTCATGTTAATCACACAGCACCTTTTCCAGAAAAAGAAAATAGTATTTATTATTTTTTAAACATAATTTTATATCCGTATCGTACGTGTCTATTACATATCTATTCTAAAGGTGATAGTAATGATCATCGTCATCCAATAGTTTAGAAAATTAGTGTTTTTGGATCAATAAGCGTAGAAAAACAATTTCATACATATATATTTAAAACATACATCGCAACGTCCTGATAAATCCCGAGGGAGACGTCCTTTGCAAATAATGTTTTCGCTGGAATTCTGACTTGCGCTGCGATGTATGATTTAAATATAAACAGATCGTAATCGACAAATATTATCTATTTTATATGGCATACATGATTTTGTTAAATATAAATATTGCGATAATACTTTCCAAGTAGAAATGATCGTGATTACTGGCTTTTCAATTAATCTTCGCTTTAATCTAATATGTATTTTAGAATGATTGAATTCATTAGTCATATTCATACGATCAATATGAAAACCACGTAGTTGATTTGATGCATGATCTCTTTTTTAATAGTCAATATTGTATTTAGTAAAACATAAAAAAGCACAATTCTGAATCAAATTTCTATGAAACTATGTGTAAATGATTTAGTCAAAAAACGATTTAGTTGACATTTAATCATAAAAACAAATAATTCAAAAGGTCTAATGAAACTAAAAGAAATTCATCCTTACAGCTCTTTTAAGCATCATTATAACAAAAGTTTTCGTCTTCCTATTTTTCTTTTGCGTTATTTTACATAATTTATTGTTGATCTTTGAGGAAAATGGCAAAATTTTTTAGGCTTTTTATTTTCAAGTATTCTTCGACTTTGTTTTCTCCGATTTGATGGATTAAACGCGAAGCCTAAAGCAATCTTTTTACGACGGAGCAAAATCATGTTCGTCTGATTAATAAGTGTCTGTTTCATTCTTATTCGGCACAACAACAAACACGCTGAAATTCAGCATTGAAGCACAATGTTTACCACTCTCCTCAAGGTTAATTTTTGGAAGGTATCTTATAAACTAAACATCAATCGAATTTTCTTTTTCTTTCATTAGTACGCAAAGAACCTATTGATGTACTATGATGATTGTTTTTTAATAGGCCAAGAAATATAAAAATACCTTACAATTCGCACATACAAATAAATGAATATGTAGTGCATTTAAAAACATTTAAGTAACTCTATAAAGATATTAATTAATGTTGATAATGAAACAAGACAAGTGAAATGTAATAACGACAACATTTCTATTGAATAAAATTTCAAGTTCGAAAATAAAAGTGAGAAAGTTTTTTCCTGTTTGACAAATCAAATTTGTCAGGAAAAACGAGCAAATACTCATATAAGCTTCGAAAGAACAAAAGTGGTAAGCACGTTACAAGGACATAGTGGCCTTGCTAATGTCTGGTTGGGCATAGTACAAGGTTATGCTATGTTGTGGTATTGATGTTGATCTTAACGGTTTAAATGAGGACGATACTATGGGCAAAATGGAGGATGAGAAATCTATCAATGTAGCTAGATGATTAAAAAAAAATGCAGACATATATAGACAAGATCATGTCAAGGTAAAAAGAAATCAAAAGATACAATGATCATGAACAATTTAAAACGACAGTATTATTACGAAAATAGAATCAAATTTTCGCGCTTTGTTTTATAAGCCTTGATCTATGTTTCGATGATTTTGACATTTGAATTCGTCAGTTCTTTTTATCTTTGAAGTGTCAGATATAAATTTTTAATTGAGCAATAAATATTATGTACGAATTGTCAACTAAACCTTATGTTTGATTTCTTTATTTTTTTTTTAACTTAATTTTTATACGCCGAAAGAAAAATGTTATTAGTTAGTTTGCTTATTTATTGTTTTTAGGGAGTGGAGTAATCATATTTTCTTAGCAAATAGTAGGCTGAGGAAAAATTTCGTGCGCCCTATTCACATATTAAGAGTGAGGAGAGTATTTTAACACGGCGCACGAACTTTTTCCTCAACCTAGTATTAGGTGCCATTGATAATCCAAATAAAATCTGTTGCATTCACATCATGAATATGCATTTTATCCATCATTGATAATTGGAAAATAGTTTATGGTATAATAAGATAAAGAAGTGACTATCATGAATGTCGTAATCATTTATGATTTAGTGAAAAATGATGATGTAATCATGATTACTCGTTTCTATTCTAAATTAAATCTAACCCTTCTTTTTCTTTTTTCTCCTTCTTTCTTCGATAAAATTGGTTGTTTTTGAGTATTATATAAGTTTTTAAAACAAAAAAAACTTTTCAGTGAACACAAGTATTTGCTTTCGAACATTCGATCGGATTCAAATTCTTTTCTTATATTTTTACTTCGATTGTTAATATTAATGCGTACGTAGACGATCAATCTTTTTTCTTGCTTATTCTTTCTTTCTCTTCACCCTGTTTTCTTGCCCCACTACTGGACGTGAGCCAACCATAAATATACAGGTCGCATGAATTTCATTGACCGCACACATACAAAAAAGTATTACTGGACGACTGAAACAAGACGACAGAACGCAACAAAGATGAATGCTCGCCACTAGGTTCACCCAGCAGACGGGCGAGAGAAACAATTTTACTCTGACTGTCTATACCATATACTTTACATGCGAACTAATTTTATTACTATGTTGAATGTTACAAACAAACAAAAAAAGTACCAACGAGATATGCTTCTCATTTGCATTCATTTTTCTCCATGATTTTCCTTTTTATTTTCTCTCTACATAAACTTCAAGCAAAATATAGAGTGCAACAAACTCTTGTAAAAAAAACAGCAAATAATAACGACAAGCAAACGAGCTTAAATGAATGGGAAAAAAGAATGGGTAATAGAGTCCATTGCAAGCAAACAGTCGAAAGCAAATAAGAGACAGATAGATTAGCATTCATATTAATTGCTGATGGAAATAACTTTGAAGACACCGACTGAATTGCGTATGAGGAAAAAGAAAAACAAAAAGGAATAAAAAATCTGAACACAACATGATAAAAAGAAAAAATAAATCGCACAAATGATTTAGACAAAAAATGTAGTATAATAACGCGAAAATTGTTTATAACGAAAAATTGTTACTAAGCAACGATCTAGATAAATAGAAACAGCAATATTGTAAAAAAAAGTGCGAACGCACAAAAGAATCAGAAAAAGAAGAAGCCAAAAGAGAAGAAAAACGAAGAGAGAATGAGAGAAGTCGTTCTCCCTCTATGTATGCGCCCACGGGGCCGACTAGGGGCAGCGTTTGTTTCGTCGAATAATTAACATATTACCGACAAGCTCACATCAGTTATTCATTCAGACACGTAGAGCGAAAAAGCCGCAAAAATTATATCGACACAATAAATATTTTTTAATGCAATTGACTAACAATCAAAATAATGGAAGGTGATAATGATATCAATCCTTTAAAAGAATATAGTGTTGTTGAGACAAAACGACATAAACCTTGTTTAATATTTCTTGGTTATCGTTATGTGCAAGATAAAATACAAAATCGAACTATTTATTGGCGATGTGAAGATCGCACACATTGCAACGGTCGTGCACATCAACTAGTTGACAATGGATCACTACCTACTCTAACTATAAAACATAATCATCAACCATCGTTTGATGATATAGTATCAAATGAAAGTATGACCGTTGATGGCCAACGTCGTCAAAGACGACGACAAAATCTTAAAACATCCTTTTATCAGCAGAATGAAATGGGTAAGCATCGTTACATTTCATTTTCATGCGTGTTTTCACATGGTCAGGTGGTGATGACGAGTGAAGAGGGCCAGTAGATAGAGGGAGGGCAGTCAATAAGGATAATGGGACGGTGAAAGAAAAAGAGAAGCGACGAATGAAAAGAACAAAATGCCCGTCCGCTTTGCTCGCAGAAGCCGACGGGTCGTCAAAGAAGGAAAGAAGCAAGTGACATATTTTGTATTTTTGTATACGTTTATATACATGTTTCGCCAGAATTTAGGTTATAAAAAAATATTCTTGAATACATTGTGAAAAACTGTTGTTCTATTGTTGTTAATCATATTATCTTTTTTTTTTATTGAAGAATAAGTTCGATAATGATTAAATCTACTGTAACTAAGGTAGGACACGTATGTTTGTGTTTTGGTTTCCATTAAAAAAGAAGTCGATCGTATATCATTCGTTGAATGGTTGCTTTTCCATGTGTTTTCCTTTCGCTAAGAAAAACATAGTAGAGAAATTAACTGAAAAGTTTCATTTGTATAAAACAAACAATAATTATTGACTAAATTGCTTGTGTAGTAGATGTTTGGTTTATTTTCAGTTGAAACAAACACCTACGTACTTATTAGCACTCTTCACCCTCTCGTTAAACAACAATCCAAAGGAAATTGCATGAGTTATTTTCCACATATCGATCCGACTATGTGTACACACACATCATTAAAAGAATGCTTCTTTTCTTTTTCTCTCGCGTAATATAATCATCAGATTCTTATTTTCAGTTCAGTATTTTATCTTTGTAGATATTTACTTATCAGATTTCCTAGATTTATCTGATGTTTGATTATTAACGAAGACGTCCTGTGTTTTTTCCTCGTTTTTTTTTTTGTTTTTTTTTGGTATTTCATGTATATATTTATATGAATACTGTTGATGACGTTTATTGAGAATCAATCAGGAAAAGAAAAAAGCCGATACGGATTGCTTTGACCGGCTATATAGAAAGCTTTTTAGACACGACCAACCGGCTCGCAATAAACTGGTACGAACAAGACCGACGTCGGCTATGCTGCTTCTCCTTTAACCAGTACGAGATTTCTTTCGTTCGCATCTGTGTATGTAGTATGCTGTTTGCGTGTGTCTCGCTTGCATATTGGATAAGAACAGAACGAGGGAGAGAGAGAGAGACCGAGCGATTGAAAAGGGCAACCATCATCACTACTATCGTCGCTGAGAGAATGGATGAGGGAGAGAGTGCACAAGAGGGGCTCGACCCCATACCTCAACCCTTCTTCGTGATAATGATGACGTGAATAGAAGCGGCGAAGAAGAGGAAAAATTGTGTATGCTCATGTTCTGGCAAATTTGAAAGGTGAGATGAAATAAACGTCGGAAACGAAGAAGCCTATCCATTGATCAATCGCTTAGCAACATTTAGTTGATCCTATTTCTATTAAATGGGATGCAGTATAAACTACGTAAAAGTGTTATAAACAAAAAGCAATCTACTTTTTTAAAAGTGAAAAAGAAATAAGACAAAACAGTTAGATTGATGTTTTATTTCAATCAATATATAGATATCATTTTCAGTTTATCAGCAATTAAATTTTGTGATCATTTAGATATGAGAGTAAGATATCATAAAATCGATGAAATTGATTTATACGGAACTTTTATTATTGTTTTTTCTCTCGTTGCATCCCATATTAGCATTCATTAAGTACCTAGATGCGCTTTCTACCAGCGCCAGTTTGATGTCATGGTGATTATTTTCACATTTTTATATGTATTGCTATATAGATGATCTTTTATTATCATCGACATCATCGACCATGACATCTCCAATTAAACTTGAAAATAATCAAAATCGACATCAGCATTTACAACAACACGAAGCTATGGTTAAAAATCTTCATTTATCCGAAGTTATTACTACAGCTGCTGCTACTAATGCTCATCATTATAACTGTATCGGTATGAATCGTCATCATATAGTTGATCCAATTGAAATGACTAAACTATTAAGTAATATAACTACCACCACGAATTCAAGTAATACTTTAATGAAAACCATTCCACCTTCTTCAAACATGGATTATTCAAGTCGTCTAAATCATTTTTCATGGGAAGAAATCGAAGGACGTTATTTACCAGTTATATTCAGGTTTGTACTAAAAACAAAATAACAAAAGAAAACATTGAGATACTTGTTTTGAATTAGTAATTGAAAGAAAACATCGTTTATTTTTTTAAGAAATGAAAATGATTGTTTGCAACGTTATACATCGAAGATGTACGTGGAAAATACTCTATTTCAAAGTGAATCATGGCAACGATATGCTATACTAGCACGTTCACTTCCACCATTAATATCATTTCCATATACAGAAAATGAATTAAAACTATTTCGTTTAATCGTTGAATGGCATTTAGCTAGTTTTCATTTTAAAACTATCTTACCATCGGATTGTCTCATACGTTTCGATGATCTTTTGGATTTTTATGGTGCATTAAGAAAATTACGAGATTCAGTAACATCTACGTCATGTAGTCGTACATTACCTCCTCTTCCACCACCAATACCATCATCATTACATATGGCACCGCCGAAACAACGTATATGTCCATCAACTTCATCATTGTCAAATAGTTTAACACAATCATTTGAATTGCCTACAATGACTGGTAATTCATCGTTAAAACCGCAACTTCATCCAGCTCGTCATGCAACCTCAGGAAAAATGTATCCACCACAAGTACATCATTCTCATTCATCACATTATCTTTTACAACAAAATGCTGATCTACTTCCATCATTTTCTAATCCACCAACGCAACCATATAATTTTAATTCCATACCACCAAAAGCAAACGTGCCAGTGTTATCAGCACCATCTAATCAGGTAAATTAGTAGTGAAAGAAAAATGAAACTCTCGTCATAGTCTACTCTTTCTTTACTTATAGTGGAATGAAAATTTATCGAAACTAAACGATAAAACTCGTCCATCTATTTCAAGACCACAAATGCCTATAAATAACGCTCCACGTCAAGAACAAATTATACGCGATAAACAAATTCTATCACAAAAACTTTCTCGTCAATCAATTGATAATTATAATTTATCTCGCGAATCTAAAGAATCTGGTTGGGTACAAATCAATAATGTATTTGTTCCATATATTGTTAAATTAAAATTACGTGAAAGTGATCTTGGTAATTATACTAAAATTTTCACCCTATTTTATTTTATTTTATTTTCATTTTCATTTACTTTTATCTAAATAAATAGAAAAATGCACAACACGTCAATCAATGCCACAATTACAACGTGAATTTTATGTTCCGTATGAAATTTTAATTAAATGTCATATTTTTTCTGACAGTGAATTTGCATTTAAAAAGTTTTTAATTAAAGCCACACAACAAGATTTTGATATATTTAATAGTCTTATATCAAATATAAATATATTTGATGAAAAAGTTCCCGAAAAAACATTATTAGTAAATTTATATCATGTTATGATTGGTTTACAGAAAATTTTGTATGTAAAGCTATTAACAACGACACAACCACGCACACAAGTTAATAAATATCATGCTGAAGTTTTAGTACATAAAGGTGGAACATTACTCATGAATGAGAATAAACTTGTACCATATATTTTGCAAAATAATCGTTTTTATGTTCCACTTGCCTATGCATTTCATTCATTACCACATGTTATTCAACAAGCTAAACGTGGTGCACGAGCACCAAGACAATATGAACTCGATTATTTAAATTTATTATTTCTTTATTTCTCAATCGATTCGCCATCTTTAACATCGGACACGTTACTTGTTGACGCCTTCAGTGTAAAATCACCAGATCTGCAACCACCGATTCATTTTCGTACATTAAGTGAACATCAACAATATGAAAGAAATAAAATAATAAATACAATTACGCGTATAGCACAAGCCAATAATAAAGTACAACCACCGCCACCACCATCGCTACAGTCAACGAAAGCATCAATTTCAGCTAACACATCAACGCATAAATCAAATAAATGTCTACCTGCAAATGTTGTTGTCAATCCATTAATTCATCATCCATCATTTTATGGTTTACCATCAATAATATCACCGATAAAACAACCATCACCACAGGCGACAACAACAACATCATCGATATCAGCATTACCTTCGTTATCTTCAAATTCTGTTGTTGTCAATCCTTTACTATTACCATCAAACAATAATTTAGAGTTGGCAACGAAATTATCTGCGAAAAAACCTCAAATAAAAACGCTTAAATATGATAATCGTTTATTAAATGTGATTTTGAAATCATCGGATCAACCGACGAATGATTCAAAAATATCTATTCGACATATCTTTGAACAATTTTTATTTAATATAAATTATGATAAATTTATTCAATGGTGTCAAACAAATCTATTATTACCATTAGTCAAACTAGATGACGAAGAGAAAAAAATTCTAAATATTAATAATGATGATTATTATGTTGATTACCGTCGTCTTGATCGATGTATTGAACTATTGAATGATCTTAAACGTGGTACAATTAGTATGACTTTATTGCCATCGTCAAATATTGATTCACAGCAACAACAACAACAACAACAACAACAAATAGGATCTATCAAATCACAATTAGCAGGTATTTGTTTAACCTCTATAAGTATTAACGTAAAATGGCTCTTAAATCATTGTTCAATCCCGATGAGTTTAAAGTACATTTTTTTTCTTGCGCTTCAAGTTCATCGTATGAGCAATATACATCATGAATTGGAATACAATTGACAACTATTTCCTGTAAATTTACAAGGAAATTAAATTCATTGATATATTCCTAAAAAAAGCTTTGCTTCCGGCACTGAGCGTTCTAGAACACTTCTGGCTTGGTTAGACTAAATTTATGTTAGATTCAAAACGCAGACAGCATTTTTCTGTATACCACGAGAAAAGCATCGCAAAACACTAGAGAATTCTACAAATGTTTTGCTTAGCAGTCTTTTACGATCGCAATGAATTGTTTCGATTATTTTTCTCGTGATTAAACCATGAATAATATTGTTTGTAATGTCTATTGTGTGAGTAAAAGCATATCATTCAAAGTGACTCCATCCAAAAATATTTTTTCTCTATAATGCAACGACTGAAACCAAGGTCAATGTTTAGAGTACCAATTAAGCCAAGGATAAGGACGTTATTATGAAAACAAAATATGGCTTTACAACGTTCTCTTGCGTTGCTATTCTTCAGAACTTCTTCGTTCCTGAAATAAACTCTATGTCTCCTAAGTAAATTTTTGAGTTCAGTTGTAGTGTAAATTTATAGAATTTTTTTACTCTTAAAACGGATATGAACTAATTAGTTATTTGACTTGGAAAAGTAAGCATACAATAAATGTTTCTTTCCCTTCCGTTATTTAACTTCTAATTAGAGAAATATAATAATCAACCTGATCTTCTATTTTAGGTGCTAAAAAACGTAAAACAACTGTACCAACAACACGTCATATACCACCTCCACAACAGTCATCCTCACCTTCAGTATCAATAGTAGCCAACAACGATTTAAACTCTCCCTCACATGATAATGGTTTTCAATCACCGGAATTGCCTCTTACTGAAGAACCTGTTATATCAAGTATAAATAATGCAATAATTAATAATAATATTGATGACGGCGATAATGATAATGATAACGATGATGATGATGATGATGATGATATTATGCCCGTTGTTGCTACTATTGAAGAAGAACAACCTCTACAAGAATCTAATCAATTCGACATGAATGCATCGTTACTTATTATTAGTTCTGATGAATGTGATGATGGAAAAATTCAACTTGATGATACATTACCATCATGCTCATCAGGTTATGAATCAGCAGCACCATTAACAAATGTTGATATTAGTATGGTACATAATACAAGTAGTGATGATGATGAAACAAATTCAACGACACGTTCACGACAACATTCATCATCATGCCATTCAGAACAATCTCATGCACCCATATTATCAACAGTATCAACGAATATCGAATTGAATTCAAATGGTCAAGATAAAAATGATTTAACACCGGTGATATCGAAAAAAAATTCGGTTACTCGACAACGCGATAAACACGGAAAATTTCGTGCACGATCACGTTCGCCAACACCCCGTAATGTGAAAAAGAAACGTTCATCCGATGAAGAATCATCAACGAGTACAATTACAAGTGATCAAATTGAATATCATCTACGAACACTATTAATCCCAGTAAATGAACAACGTCGTACACGTACAAGGCCAATTAAAACTCCAACACGTCTTGTTGAAGAAATATCTTCAAATAATACAATCAAAAATACTGAGCCAGATATGAATGCGTTTGATATATTTTCAACTTCATCATCATCATCATCATCCTCGTCGTCGTCATCGTCATCATCAACAATAACATCAACTGATATATTAAATAAAACAAACAGTAATGAACCAATGATAAATCATCAACCATGCACATATAATGTAACTATATCAAATAAACCAAATAAATTAGGTTTAACAATAAAAAAAGTTATTCAACGATAATAGACACTATGTTTTCGTGTTTAAGATACGGCTGAGAAACAGTCTGATTATTTTTCTTCTTCTCTGTGTTCAATTTCTTTTCTTTCCTTTTTTTTATCTTTTGCATGAAATCATAAGAGAGAAAGAATGAGACGAAAACAAATTCTCTATTATCTTCAATTTATATCTGTTAATTCTTTACTTCTGTCATTGAATTGATCTCAATAATAAGAAGAGATTTCTCCCGTCCCATAACGTCTATATATTTGTATATAGATTGGTTGTTGTTATTGCTGTTTTTTTTTCTGTTCTATGTTTGAATGTACAAAAAACACTTATCGTCTACATCGATTTTTCGTTGTGTTTTTTTCTGCGCCTTTTGTTTTCTTTTTTTGTTTTTTGTACAAGACATCATGTTGATTGTTATTGTGTATTTCATTTTTTTTCTGATGATAGTTCAGGAGAATAAGACTTGCATATGAATTAAAAGAAAAAAAAAGAGACTTTTGAACTCATATGATTAATCATATCGTTTTCTTCTATTATTTTATTAATGTGAAACAATAACATCAAGATTTTATGATTGAACAATCATGCCACTAAGCAAATATCCACTAGCGCCTGACATACGAATAAATGGATGTGTTCGTTCGTCAAGAATCTAAACATAAATTTATTTATGAATAATGATTTTTGTCTGATAATATTTAAGTAAATCAAATTGAAATATATATGCAAAAACGAGTAAGTGGATTTTGCAAGTCAAGGCTATTTGAGTTTATCATATTTCTTAATAATAATGTAATAGAAGAAATCATTTTTTTTCATCATCAAAAATAATAGAATTGTAAAGAGAAGTATTTACACCGGAAAAAATGATATTTTTTCAAATGTCTAAATCATGATTTTTACCTAGATGAAAGTTTTTGATTTCCGATGATGAACTCATAGTTTGTTTTTTCTTGAAAGTCTCAGTGAGTAAGTAGGAAATGAATTTTAAAACTCCAAAAGTTAATAGCTTCTATTCGAAGTTATACGAAGAAGCAGAATAAGAAAATCAATGTATTCATATTTTATTTATCGCGATTTAAAATTCAGAAAAAAAGCGATCGACCGATGAAGTGATTTATGCTTTTTTTGATACACTCAGTTATTCTACTTGAATGCATTCGAAACTAACGACATGCATTAAAAGCAAATAATTTCATCCGATTTAACTCGATCAAAAACCAAGTTAGCCATATAATTGCGTTATTCAATGCAGAAGAAAAGTTGCCTTGTTGACACTGATGAATCACAATGCATATCGGTTTGTGCAATTTAAATTCAATACAAATCAGACAGATGAAATATTTCTATTTAACGAGTTCTAAGCAGTAACTCTATCAGAAACAACTCGCAGATTGTGTTTAGGTACTTGTTCATATTTAGAAATCGAATGAAAACGTTTAACAACTACTCTCAACGAACTGAAGTCAAATGTCAAGCATAGCTCAATTCTTAGCAGGAGAAGCTGGTCAGGAGCGTCCTTCAACGGATAAATTACTTTTGAATCGTAATAATTATATGATTTATATAGATTCTGATGAGTAATGAATATTTTTAGTAGAGTGCAAATCCTTAGATTATTACTGCTAAGATATTGTATTTTTTACGACATTTGTCGTTTTCAATTAAATATTTTGTTACCTCTCAAGAATACTTGGAAACTTTCTTTTCTAATTTGCAATAGAAATAAAAATCTAAACAAATAGTTTTTTTTTCTGGAAAACTTTCAGATATTTTACTTGTTTCAATCATACAATACAACTATACAGTAGAATTTAATGTTGCTACGTCTGGATAGGAGTCAATCAAAAACAAAAATAAACCTAACACAATATGTAATCTTGCTTCACGCTAGCCTACATGTAAAGCTTCATTTTGCAATCAGAAAATTAATTTTCTGAATATTTTTGATGAACAAGTCCAATGACATTGACTTTAAAAAATACCATAAAACACTGCAGTAGTAAGCTAAAAGCGTGAAGATACTTTTAAGGTATTGATTGTGAACTATATATAGTGTTGATTTGACAGTCAATTTATCAGTTATTCGACTTCTGGGATGAATTTTCTCTAACTTAGCAATATCAATAGGTCTAATGGAGCCTAATTATACATGAGACTAAGAACAAATGATTTTTTTCGGTGTCACCCCGATTCGTTCAATTTAAGTTTTTCTTAACTCGTCGCCTTCCGAATTTGTGCCTATCTCAATTCGTGCCATGCTCAATTGGTATCTAATTTTTCTGAATGTTGTGTTTATCCCCATTTATTGAATGCTAAGTATACTAATCACGATACCTTATGTCTCGTTGATCTTCTGAAGTACGAAAAAAAACTTAGAAAATAGCGAGCACAAAGAAAATTGCTTTTATTTCTCTAATAAACCAAATAACTCATGTTTAAGTTCACATATAGCGAACGTTCAAAGCCTGTGTTGAACTTTAAAGAACATCGAAATACAAAAAAACGGGAAAATAAAACTGGTCACGAAAAAGAACAATAAAGAGAGTCATGGCTTTCGTGTAATCTTACTTTTCTTTGATAATAAATAGTTCTTTCTCTATAACGTATTATATTAATTTACAGACAGTCAGGGACGAATTCGGAGCTGCTGAGAAACATACAGGGACGAGTTAAGAAAAATTTAAATGAGACGAATTGGGTATGGGACCAATCAGGGACGAATCGGGGCTAAACCATTTTTTTCTTTTCTAACCTGATATTCTCTTAACCATGAGTCGGCTATTTCGACATGAATAGTTCCGCCACGTTTTTTCAAAAATTGATAACATTCAAGTAGAGTCTAAATAAATTCAATGAAAATATATCAGATTTAATATCGAATCGATCAGATATTTTACTTGATTTGATTGAGAATAAATCACAAAATGTGAAGATAATGTTAGATAATCAACCAGATGTTGTAAAATCGACAATGAATCATATTTACTTGCAATAATTAAACTAAAGCAGAAAAGAAAAAGAATTATTAAATATTCTAATAAGATTTATCTTACCTATCAAGTTTTGTTTTTTCAAATAATTGTAAACCATCAAGACGCCGTTGTCTTCGTTGCATTGCTAGTAAATGCTTTTCGTTTGGTTCTTTTTCTACTGGTTTTGCTTGATTAGCTCGTTCAATAGTATTTAGATCGCCTACAAAAATAAAATGAAATAAATCCCATAAAAAATTTTCATTCATGTGATACATACCAACATTTTCTATAGGAATGCTATAGACATTGGTTTTATATTCATCTGGAAAATCCATAAAATCACAGCATGGACTAAAATATTTATTTTGGAATTGGTATAGATCTATTTTTCTTTCTTGACCTTACGAAGTTGAATTATTTTCACCAGCCGGTGTTAAATTAAATATGAATCCGTTTCCACCCGCACAACGTTGAATAACAGAAGCTAATATGAGACCTTGACATGATTCAACAATGCCAACATTTGAGCCATGACTAATATTTGATAATGATAGAAGCATAGCTAATGTATCTCTTCTTAAATACCTTTTAATCGAAATGAATATAATAGTAAGAAAACAAAGGAAAGAAAATCAATCGTAAAATACATGATTTTTTGAAGATCGTTTGTAAACGCTTGACATAAGAGACGAATACTTGGTTTCCATGTACGATAGATTTGAATGTATCTTTAAAAAAAACAGCAAAGCGATTCGATTTGATTCAATCCAGAAAAAAAAGAAGAAGAAATCAAATTACTTTTTCTTTTTTTTATTCAAATATTTTTGTTGAGAAAAAGCAGTTTTCTTTTCAAATGTTGCACTTTTTGATACAAGTTGTGAAATTATTTCTTGACCTGATACACCATCAGATTTTAATTGTTCGATTTCATCGTGCTGTAATATTTGATTAACAGTACCATCATCACATAAATCTCGATTATCTTGACCAACATTATCCGATGATATATCTTCTGTAAAATAAAAGACTAATCTATTTCTATTTTATTTTTCAGAACGTTTTCAACCTGTTTGAATGAGTTCTTTAGCTTGACTCATATCAGCAACGGACAAATATTTGCCTTTTAATTCAAAATAGGATCCGTCACATTGTCCGATCACATGATCAAGAAATATTTTATTTTTATCGATAAAAATTGGACTAAAATAAAAATATACTAATTACAATATATAATTTGAAACGAAGAAACAGTGTCTAAATGTATTTTATCTCTATAGTGATAAGAGGCGACTATTGTTCATAAGGAATTTATCTTTTGATTAATTATTTTGCTATTGTTCTCTAGATTAATATGACATTAGTAGGGATGCACCGATCCCTACACTATGCTTTTAAAAATGACATTCTTTTGCCATAAAGACTTGCTCTAAATA
>OENM01000006.1:105558-146561 GCA_900239745.1 Rotaria magnacalcarata
TTCATATTATTTCTGCTCAGTTTTGAACGCCCTTTTCAAATCTATCCCCAGGAATATTCTAATGCGAAAGATAAATCTATAATTCAGTTGGAATCGGTCGAAAAAATCTTTATATTTTCACTTTTTGACTGATTCCACACCGAGTCTGAAAGGTTTATTTTACATTGGATGGATTTTGACGGCTGATTCGGATAGAGCATGAAAAACCGGTCAAAACCAATGTAAAAAATTCTTATTTAGAGCAAGTCTTTATGGCAAAAGAATGTCATTTTTAAAAGCATAGTGTAGGAATCGGTGCATCCCTAGACATAATGAAACATATCATTTTCTTTGGATAATTATTTCCAGTGTTTGCTTGTACTTTGAATAAGCAAAATGATTGATTGACTAAATTTGTTCGACTACTTTTCATTATGCGTATTACTTGATCACAATACAGATTGATATTTAATGAAAATCTTCTTTTATGAGAAACTTGCATTACCAATCTTATCAGTTAGAACTTTTCTATACATAGATTTTATTCTCTATCAAATGTTGTTGTTTTTTGTAAATCTCTGAAAGGTAGAAATCTGTGAGTACGTTGGTATTGGTTTCAGTCGTTAAAATCTTGAACGAGTCATTCAGTTCTGTATGTCTCGAATTGCCATTAGAATCTCATGCTGACTATTTTTTGACATGTACCTTCTCTTGTAGCCAATAAATGTGTAAGAAGAGTTCATATTATCGAATTCGAGAATATTGTGTTAGAATAGCCTTCCGTCTAAAGTTACAGCTAGTATTAATTATAGAAACAGTATCATGTGGTTGAATCTACTATTACACATTGACAGATTGTCGAAACGTAGATACGTATATTTCCTTGTTCAATATCATATTTATTTTATTGAGTTTGTAACGCTCAATTAAATACTAAATATAAAAAAACATTTTGCCTTACCGTCCTTGTCGGATTTGTACAATTTTTGTTCGATCATGACATGTCAAAACTGCATGATCACCATCTTGAAATGTTGACATCTGGAATAAAAGTAAAAGCCTTAATTATTATCATCGGGCTTTTTATTATCTTGACCATTAACAAGACACACACACGCACACAGATATATAGAAAACGTCTTTATTAAAAATAAAAGAGGCATACATAATATATATATATTAATATAACGCAAAACAGAAAATGAAAATATCTAAACAAATTTATAAGTCGCGATATAAAAATTTTAAATATTAGAAAAGTTGAAGTCAATAATTTTTGTCATCAATATGAATTACTATATAATTGCACTTTTCAAAAACCATTCAATATTGAATTTCCTTGGAATTCTAACTAGTATAATAATGCAATAAACAAAAGTACACACAAAAAAATAAAGCAAACAGCGTAAGAAGAAGAAAAGATGCACAAATAAAACAATAAAGCGACTAGACTGAGACTATTCATGAAATTGAGCAAAAAAAATGCTATTTAATAAGTATGTTAATATTTTGTTAATGAGTTGCTGTGGCACTAAACACTTCACTAATGGCTTGAAGAATAATACAAACAGCATAAGCACCAGGATCAACTACTGGTGTTTCAACAGATTTTGTGTAGGATGCTCGACCAACTTTTGCAACAAGATTTTTAGTTTCTTCTACAGCTTGTTCAGCAACTGACACTAATTCTTGCCAATCTTGTGATGTAAATTCATGTTGTGTACATCTTGACTTAATAAAATCGACAGTTGGAATAAGAACATCTAATAAACTTTTATCACCTGGTTGTACACGTGCGTATGATTCAACAGATTGTATACCGGCTTCAAATGCATTACTAAGATCTTCGATTAACGTATTGGATTGAGTTGATAATAAACTTTTGGCAGTAGCAGCAAAGAAAAGACCACAAACTAAAATAAAACAGTTTTGTTTTCTTTTAATTCTAGGATAATTGCACGTTTTACTTGCTCCACATGTACCACCCATTCGACTTTCAGCAATAAGACCAAGACGACGAAAAAGTAATGAAGGTCGATCATATATTAATTTTCCATTCGTAAGATCTTGCGTCATTTTATCGGCTGCTCGAGCAAATGCTGTACCTGTATCACCATCACCTGAAACAGCATCTAATCGATTGAGTGCATCTGTTTCATTATGAAGTCTTTTAATAACTGCTTGCAGTGCTTGATTAACTGATGGAATTACAGATGTTTCGAATAGTAAATGTGATTCACTAAAAATGAAACATGTATTTTGTTTTTATTTGATTCTTCATTAGGAATATTTCTTACTTGAGAGTAAGTTCAGCACTCAATTGGTCATGAAATTCTAGTGAATCAGGTAATGTTTGAATACTACTTGGTAATTGTGTTGAACTAATGGTTTTAGGCCAAGCAAATGCATCTGTTGGAAAATCAATTAGATCTAATACCATTGAACTCATGTCTGTAGTTAATTTAAGTACAGTTAATGAAAATCCTTTCATATTCAGTGATGCCATAAAACCACCACTCATAACACGTTTTACATGTATGGCACGATGTTCTAAATTTTCAATAGCATCTTTCATAATAACGCCTAATTCAAGATTGGAACAACCACCTAAATATTCAGTAAAATACACTAAGTAGAGCAAGAATTAATTCTAATAAAGCAACACCAACCAAGATTATTCACACATAAAAATACATTATCATCTCGTTTGATATCAAGTGCGCGTGTACCACGAAAAAGTTGACCAAATGCTAGATCGATTGCATTCTTTGATGATAATAATTTTAATCTTTGTGCACCCATTTCACCATGAATACCCATGCCAAGTTCTATTTCATCATCGAGTAACTAGTTTTAAATAGAAAATAAAAGTCTACTAGTTTGACTAATGCAACATTAATATGCAAAAAATAAAACGATGTCGCTAATCATACGATGATTATTTTATTCTATCCATTTTGGAACAGATTTCTTCGTCATTTGTCTTATTTATTGATCATGCAGCAATGTCATAAAGTACTAATTCATTTATCACAATCACACGTTATTCCTATAGAGTCTTAGATCGTACATAAACAACATTTGTCACGATCTATATAACACTTGAAACTTTTATCTTCGTACTGCATCATATGCTTTGTTTTAGGTAGTTGTAGAGAAAATGTATTTCTATTACAAAAAAAAAACACAGAGGAATGAAAAACACGTACTTCCAATACTTTTTGTTGACCTGGTGGATGAACACCTGACGCTGATAAACCAATCGTACGTAAATGAGTTCGTACACTTTGACAAATATCAACAATTTCACTCATATTCTTGCCTTGTTCAGCTAATGCACCAGCAATTTTAATTACCAATAATGCTCCTGCTAAGCCTCGAGGTCTACGAAAAAAAAAAACTTTCGTATAAAAGTAAATTTGACTAAATTCTTTAATCTACCCAATAGCGCAGTCAACAGCAGCATCATCTGCTACAACTAACATATCAACATCAATTGACAATTCTCGAGCGCGTTCCATAGCTAAACCGAAATTCAATCGGTCTCCTGTATAATTAAGAATAATTAGAAGTATTTGTTTAGCACCACGACGCTTCATTTCAACAATGAGACGAAAGATATCCGCTGATGGTGGTGATGCAAATATAGAACCAGATATACCTGCAAATAAAAGTTTGTTAACTTTTTTATCTAATTAATTTACACGTAGTCACTTACAAGCACTTAATAGACCACGTCCAACATAACCAGCCTAAAAATAAGCTAAAATTTTTCGCATGATTGTTTTTTTCATATCTGAATTTACCATAGCTGGTTCATGGCCGGAACCATTTCCACTAATAACAGCTACTGATGGAACTTGTGATCGGGCAATAACAGCTCTACCAAGTAATTCTAAATGGCTATGTGTGCGAACGTAGCCAATTAATGATTCGTCGACACATGAGTGAATTTCGTTAACAAAATATCCAGGCATCTGAAAAATTAAATTCTTAATATTAGTCTGTTTAATAAACCTTTTCTTTTCTGAACTCTTCTATCTAATCTGAAGAAGAAAAACCAGCAGGTGTTTTTTTATTATTTTCGTGTTGTACACATAGATAAAGAAATCGATCGCCCATATAATTAGGGCTGACTAATTTTTCCACAGCACTTAAAATTTCTTTTTGTTGTTCTGCAGTTTTATTACGTGCGAGTATCTAAAACAAAATATTCATTCATAAATACTATTGAAAAAGAAAACACAAAACGATGTCTTACTGTAGCTCGTACATCAATACCTAAATTATAGAGAAAATTTCTCTGCGATATTGGTCCATAGAAGTGAACTAAAAATTTACAAAAACAGTATATATTCTAACGAGATCATGCAACATTATGTTAGATAAATTCCAACCAGTATAAGAGATGTCTTACTGCCATGCATTACTAAGGTTATTCTCTTTAATAAATTCTTATAACATCGACATATATAACCATGATGAATCTCTCAGATTATATTAAATTAATAAGTGATTAGGAATTTTATTCATAACTTAGGTGGAAAATAATCCTAATACTCTAAGGAGAGAGTCAAAATTACATCTAAAGTACAATTTTCATGAAAAAACAATCCTGAAAAGCCTTTTTCTTAAATAATAGTCTTCTACAAATGTCCAACATACTCAAAACTAAAACCAAAACTTAATCTCACCAATATTTAACGACTATGACGAGCGATTATTTTACTTTAGTACTGGTTTTTAATTTCTCATTCACTTATAAGATTGCAGATATGAAAAATGAAAGCAGAACGTCGTTCTCTTGTACTTATAGATAGTTGGATAGAGGGCAATGAACTAATAAAAAAAATACTTTTCTTCTCAAAATCCTAAGTTAAACTTTCAAAGTAACTTTTTCATTTCTTCCAGATGACCTACTTCTTCTACACAATAGACTAATTTGGTATAACAGACAAAAAAACCTTCATTTTTTCAATTTTCGTTCACGTCTTCAAATACTTTGTTTCCATTTTAGCACATAAAACACAATCTAGATAATTCATTTAAACAAGGCTTTCCTAGATTGAACTTAGCATGCTAAATTTGTAACAAAGAGGTTTTAAAAGTCAACGGGAATTGAAAAATTAACCAGTTGTTGAAAAATACTAGGTTACATTGTATTACTAAGTGTTGTGTTTTCTTCTTACAATACATTGTAAACAGTTGACAAAACAAAGGCTCCTGAACACTTCATTATGCTCTCCTGTACTACAAATGAAGAAGAAAAAAACGTAATCGCTGTCCCAGATTTTGTTTTTCACTATTAGTTCTTTCGAACAACCGTCGACAGTTCATCACTTCAAGGTGCCTACAGTAAATTAACTTGTATTAAATAGTGTTTTAAGTTTCTATACTCCTATCGAATAATATCTTACCGATTCTACTGAATAATGTCGAAAGTAAAAATATCGAAGGTAAAAATGTCGAACGTAAAAATGTCGAAAAATAAAAATGTCGAAAGCAAAAATGTCGAAAAGTAAAAATGCCGAAAGTAAAAATGTCGAAAAATAAAAATGCCGAAAGTAAAAATGTCGAAAGTAAAAATGCAGAAAGATATTAAAGCATTGTACGTATCTGCCTGTGATAAAAGAACAAACAATGTATGCGAAGGTAAAAGACACACATAGCTTGTAATTTATTTTACTTTTTCTTTCGAAGGATATCATTCGAGAATGAACAATCGAATGCATCGAAACCATCCAAATATATGGTGTTTCATAAGGTTCTTACAGAACGAAGAGAAGTGGTTTGAATGTGTATCAATTCAGTGGGCAGGTGGAGCTACGAGAAAGAAAAATACTCGAACAACAATGACACAACATCGAATAAATACACTTTATAATCGGCATGCTAATAATGTGATTAGTACATCTGAACTTCTTATGGGTTTATCACATCTGGTTGCAAAGAAAGCTAAATAGGATGAAAATAGTGACTCATTGGGTTGTTTTTATTTTTGTTTTTACTTAGTAATATATGATACTTTTTAAGGAAAAAACATTTTTTAATAAAACTATCGTCCCTGTAACGAAACCTACAATACAGCGCTAACTGATAACAGAAAATATTTGTTTGAAACAATCACACTTGCGTATTCCGAGTGTAGTTTGTTTCGAAACTTTGACTTTTCGACCTTTTTACTTTCGACATTTTTGTTTTTCGACCTTTTTACTTTCGACATTTTTATTTTTCGACATTTTTACGTTCGACATTTTTACTTTCGACATTTTTACTTTCTACCAAATTCAGGTTCACCATCTTACCATTCGATATTTGTGAACCACTTAAGGCTAATTCTTCAAAATCAACATCTGCTGTTATATCAATATTTCCTGGATCTGACAGTGCATCAACCACTTCATGTTTACAAAATCCCTATAGAAAAATTATTTGTGTATATTATTCATTGAAAAGAATAGGACTTCAATAATCATTAAATATAGATATATGTACCCGAAATGTATCTTCTTTTTCTCCCCAATGACCATAATCGCCTATCAAAGCCGAACCACCATGAGTCTTTATATGTGCACATATATTTTGCATCATTACCGAACGTTGTGGACTGATTTCTACATGCTGTCTATCTTTTATATCGATAAGAAACTTAAAAAGAAGAAAAAGCAAAGAGCACAAACCAATCAATAAAAGAGATATGATTTCTTTTTCTTAAATATAAGTGCGTACATTTTGATAGAGTTGACCGATCGTTGTTTGTCTTGATGATAATACATATTGCAGTTGTTTCGTTGTTGGATTCCAATCAATCATGACTTCTCTCCAACCTTGTGGAGTTTTCTTTTGATTATAAGAAAACAACAAGAAAATAACTAATTAATGTTTTCTAAGTTTTTACTTGAAATTTATGTATTGGGTACGCATCAAAAAGTTCATTAGCAATAAAATATGTATTACGAGAATTTAATTGTTTAAGATCGTCTATCCATTTAAGTGAATAATTACTATTCGGTATTCGATAATCAGTATTAATGATTGGATCGACCTTATAAAAAGTAAAAAACAAAAGAATAAAATTCTAATGACATATCTTAAAATTTATTTCAATTACCGATTGTCCAAGTAATGTTTCAGCTTGACGTTTTCGCATAAGTTCACTAGCCTCATACAAAGCAATAAATGTATTTTTATCAGAATATTTTCGCTTTTCTAATACCTGTAAAATGATATGCTTGTTAATTTTGTCTTTGAAAGTAAGAAAAAGAAAACTTACTCGAATAATATCCTTCATCAGTGTACCTCTGCCAGGTCCTAATTCTACTAATTGCATAGCGTTGTTACCACTTGATGAATGCTCATGCATGACCCATACGGCTAACAACTAATTATTACTTCATTTTTTTGTGCCGAATCAAAGAATAAAATAATTAATATTATACATACTTCGCCAAAGATCTGACTAATTTCAGGTGCCGTGATAAAGTCTCCTTTCTTTCCGAACACTTCATGTCGTGTGTAGTAACCCTAAAATTAGCCCAATTCTTTTGATTAATTTTAGCATAGATAGACGAAGAAATCTAAATAACGCACATCCTTTGGATTTAATAGTGCTTCACGCATAAAATCAGCTATGGTTATAGGCCCACCAGATTTAATTCTTATTGATAGCTGTTTAACTAAACCATTTATATCTGACGTAGCCCATGATGTTGAATTGATTAGTTGTTTGTTCTTAGTGTCTAATGAAGAACTATTGACAACATCATTTGTTGTGCTCGATTGGTAACGATTCCAAGAATAGCAATAGACACGCTGTAGAAGAGCATAGGAAAATTGACGAATTTGAAACATCTAAAACTGCATACCTGAAAAATCTATTGATGTTGATTAGTTTCTTATACAGATAGATAAGTGTCCAAATGATCGTCAAATACTGCCATCGTTATTTTTCTCTTTTTCTATCTCCTTCCTTTTATGTTTGGCGTGTCACAAATGACGCAGGAGGAGAACCACAAACTCTGCCTTTATTTCTTCTCTCTCTCTCTCTCTCTCGTTCCCTCTACCTAACTGTCTTTCTGTCGGTCTGCGTCAAGTACTTAGTAGCTGCTGCACGTACAATGTGGTTTATCTTTAATGAAGAAAAGCAGATAACTATTAAGCGTCAGAAAAAATAGCATTTTTTGTGTATGCCAGTTAAACTCAAAGTAGTTGTCTTGAACAAAAAAAGACCCGTTTTCCGTCTGCAATGCATCAACATTGGTAATAAACAGAAATTTAATTGGGCAAATATATATCAAAGTTGGTTAAGACTTTTGACAAATTATAGAAGCAGCCCCGTTGTAATGAGTGATACTATGCAGTATTTCTTATATCTCGACCACCTGGTTATTATTACTTTCGTTTCTTTTCTGTTGATCAAATACAGCTATACGCAAAGAAATATTCTTCTGAAATCAATTAATTAATAGACTATTGAAATTCATTAATATTTTTGTTTTGTTTACTGTAATTCATCTAAAATAAATTAAATAATTACGCTATACAATATTTTACGCTCTGAGAATAATATCCGACCACTTTCGCTATAACCTACCGATGACAACACAGCTATATAATAGAGTTTGACAATTGTAGATAAGAAACACTATATCCCATTAAGCATGCATGTATATATATATCAATCTTCAAAAGGCACTCACTCATTGTCTACGCTATTCATGTTTTTTTTTTCTTTCTCGTATGTAATGCGAAAATTTAAACTAAGTAGAACATATTTCTTACACATTTATTTACAAAAACAAAACAATAACAACAACAATAACTAATATTCTTGATAAATTTATTTTTGCGTTAAATAGAACGCTTCACTGATCATTGTGTTTTGATCAAGAATATCTTAGGATTGTTGAAATATTTGTTAATATTATCTGGAAAATAAGATAACTATGAAAAAAAAAACTTCAATAACATGAAAAAAAAGTATGGATGTGTACATTTTTTTTTAATGATATGTTGAGTCAAACACTAATGTTGTACCATTTGATGGTACCTTGATTGGTTTCATATTAGTCCAAGGATTGTCTAACATATTTCCACGAAAAAAACTATTAAAATTACGATTAGAATTTGCTTTTTTATATTCATTATTATCAAATGACTGTTCTTGCTGTTGATCAACGTTTCTATCTCGATTATAGGGGCGATGATTGCCACCTCGTGAATTATATGCATACCGGCCACGCTGTGAAAAATCTATACAGAGTAATTATGAAAGAAGTTAAATTTAAAAAAAAAATGATAAGAAAAAATACTAACCACCACGTTGACGCATTCGAGGATGAGATGTCGGATAAGGACCTATCGAAAATAAAAATCAACACTATAAATTAAATGAAAAAAAGATATAAATATACGTTGATATTGATTGTGCGCACGAGAACGATTTGAAGAATCATCTTGTCCCGTTTGTGAATTAGCACCAAACGAGTGATAATTATCAAAGGAATCAGCTGGTATAAATTCTTGTTGATTCATATTTGGATTCATAATTTAAGGTATCAACTGAATAATATTCTCTCTTTCTCAAAAAAAAATGAAATTTATTCGAAAAAACAGAAAGACAAATTGACGACTTTTGTAATTGGTTGCTTTAACGATCGATACAGAACGTTTTCATGCGACATTGTCATGGCTGTTGCCTAGTTTCAAATACACAAAATGGCTATCAGACAATTTTTTTTCTTCTTTCTTAGCAAACAAAACTAAATATATCAATTGGTTTTCTACTTCATGGCTGTACGAGCAACTCGTTTACAATCAGCTAAACCTCTTACACTTTCTCGATGGTTTGCGAATGGATTTATTTAATAATTAAAAGAAAGTAAAATGTTGTTTTTTTCCTGATTTTCTTTAGGTGGACTAATGGTTACCATGGTCAATCGATTGCTTTTGTCGATCAAACAGTACTATTCTATGCAGTTGATGATGGTTTACGTTTTCATGATTTTGTTGATCCCAGTAATCAAACATGTTTAACAGTTCAAGCAAACGGAATCGGTGTTGGAGTTATTGTATGTTGTTTTGATTTTTTTTCTGAAAGTGTAAACTTTTTTTTTCTGTTTCGCTTAGACTGGAAATGCTGATATGCATCTATTTGCTTTTGCTGACTATCAAAGTCCACCAATAATTCACTTACAACAATATCCATCGTTACAAGAAATAAAACAATTTACTGGCGGCGCTGAACTTGAATATAGTGCATTAGAATTTTCAGCAACTGAAGAATTATTATCACTGTCAACATCACCAGATTATTTATTAACAATATGGAATTGGCGTACTGGAGTCAAGCTAGCTCAATGTGAAACAACAAAAAAACCACCCGTCGAAATAAGTTTTAATCCAAATTCTTGGTATGATATTGGTATACTTTATCGTGATCAAATTAATTTATATACATGCGAACGGCAAAATGATAAATATGTTTTATTTGAACGACCATTAACATTAGAACTATTTAATCAAACAGTTGCTCATAATCAACCAACATATCAGCAAACAAAAACGAAACAATCGAATCCACTTAGAGGTATAAAGAGAAAATAAATTGTTATCTTTTGTTTTTTCTATTGTCAAAAAAATCTATTTTAGTTGCTGATGTTATTCGACGGTTTCCAAGTCGATTTTCATTTACATTAGTTGATAGTACTATTGGAACAGATCAAGGAACAAGTGTTAAACTTGTTGGTAAGTATTTTTAATCAATTATTATGTTAATCCCTAGTTGAAAATTCGAATGAGACCATACTGCTGTTAGAGAAGACTATCCTAAGGATATTATCACTAGAACTATCTTGAAAATGTAATCACTTCGTATTGACACGCACAGAACAACCAATGATACGCATTCATAAAAACTAAACAATTGTTCAAAGTTCATTCGATATACATTGAGTACTGGATTTGAAAAGAGTAAAAACAAATTCTTATCAATATATGTTTTTTTTCCTTGGTTGACGTTCTGTACATTCATCTTCTGAAATAATTGATAATCTGCATTTGTTTTTGTTTTTCATGTAGCATTCGATACTGAAAATGAAGATGCTTTTCAAACATATATTGATGAAAAAATTCAACTTGTTGCTACATCGTTTTGTTGGGGAGACAAAGGTTATGTATTTATTGGCACAGCCGATGATTCTCTCATTCAAGTACTTCTACAATTTGATCGTGAAAAACAACCGTTTCGAGCAACACGTTTTGCTGAAGAAGAAAAATTCAAAACTACTGGTTCAATAGGAATGTTTAAAAAAATTTCTTTACATAAACATGGTCTATTTTGTGCTGGCGCAGATGACATCGTCCGTTTAGTTACATTCGAAAATCAAGATGGTGCATTACAAGAAGCAAATAACGTTAGTGATGTCATGGATTTAAGTGCTAATATAACAACAGTAACATTCAATCCAACCTATAATAATTTGTTTATTTGTTCAAAACAAGGCGTCGACATACTTGATTTAATATCAATGGAACCAAAGCAACCATCAATCATTCCAATTGCACTTGGAAAGATTGTTGATATTGCAACTGTTAATCCAACCAATGAAATAGTTGTCACAATACGAGATACAGGTGCATTAGAAGCTTGGTCAATCAAAGATGGTTCAAGAAAATTCTGTGAATATATTGAAAATCAAACCATAAATCATTTAGTTACAAGTCCTGTTTTACCATTTATGGTTGTTACTTCAAAAACGGGTATTTTCTATTTTTATGAGCTCAATAAAGCTGGTTTTCGTCTTATACATCGTCTACGTGTTCATGGAAATGAGATACGTTGTATTAAATTTAATCCTCATGGCACACTGCTTGTATCAGTTGGTATGGATAATAGTTTATTTTTAATGGAAATAAAACCTGATGAGACATACGTCGATAATATCTTTCAAATAATCTATCGAACTGACCTTGATGGTGAACCATTTGCACTTGATTTAGACGATTTTGGAAAACGAAATACAATTGATGGTGATGATGTTCAACATGATTATGATGATGAACATATTGGAAATATACAAGAGAAATCAAATGAAACAAGAATTGTTATCGCATTGAATGCAAAGACAGAAAAATATGGGAGATTTTTTATTGTTGATTTTGATTGGCAACAATATAGAGGTAATAAAAATCGATAAGAGGTTATGTTATTTTTCCTTTTGTTGGAAACGACCTCAAAGGAATATCGAAGTGTATAGATTAGAGATTTGTATTTTTTTCTCTCTCTCTCTAACAGTTTCTACGGGATACCGTAACTCTTCACAGACGTCATTGATATACAATTAAAAACTATTTATCACTAAATTTTCATTAGGATCAATACATTGTTTTCTTATTTCAGTCCTAAAAAGAGTTGCTGAATAAATGATGATGAGAATGTGTGAGTCCCAAAATGAATCGAGTAACTGTTGATTTTTTCATATTATTTACAGTAAGTAATAGCTGCATTGCATGTCATACAGTATATTAGTCCCGTAAATATTACGCTAACATCTTTTTTGTTTTCAGAAAGTCGAACTTTACAAACATCTATTACAAGTGACTCGTATATGGATTATGTTATTAATGATTCAGCAACAAAAATTATAACAAAAACCAATTTTGCTTTTCATGATGCAATTGAAGATTTTCTAATAACAGCTAGAAATCAACTAATTACAGTAGGAGGAACATCATTGCGAATGTGTCGTATTCCAGATGAAATTGGGAAGGTAAGAAAATGAAGAGATCAAACAATGATGAGAAATGTTTACGGTCAATTTTGTACATATAAACAGAATAAAACAGAACGACGAGGACGACGAGGCGTGAGAATGATATTTTCTAGTTTTTTTTGATATTGCTGCTATATGCTTCGACAAGTGAATTATTGTTTTTTTTTGTTGGTATATGATTTCGCTCATTTTCATGATCTATTACTATGAACAGATTTCGATAATTGATTGTTTTCTTATACAGGATTCAAAAAATCGTCGATTTAAATCAAAGCGAGATGTATGATAAATTAGAAACCAAAAAAAACACTGCAGCTTTTTGCTCTTAATTTTATCTTATTATTATTTGCAAATATTTATTTATTCATATATTTAGCCAGGAAAATTAACCAGCGTTGAGGCACAAGATTCACTTGCTGGTTTATCTTCGGCAGGTGGTCATTTATACAAGAATAAAACAATATCATCATGGGTTATTTGTATTAGTCGAGATGGAATTCTTTCAATGATTCGTGCTTCAGATATGGTATTTGCTCTTATTAGGTTTAGTTTAATATATCTTTCTTTTGTTCATAGGCAGTCGAATCATCGCTCCCAGCACATAGTTCAATATCGCGTGGATGTTGTAGATCTGCATGGAGTGTTGATTCGAAATATATTGTTTCCGTTGCTGAAGATAATTCTATTGTAGTTTTCGAAACGAAGTCAGTTTGGATCAATCAAATGAGAAAAAAAGCATTCTTACAATTATATTTATTTAGATATGCTGGAAGATTTGGACCAAATCTAAGTTATGCACCAGAAGAACTAAATCATAAAATGAGAAATTTAGCAACTCTGGTTACTTATGAAAATGCAACGTCAGCTTTATATGACAGTATTAATGATCGCTTTGTATGTCATTTTTCTTGATGCTCAAGTAATTTACAGTTAATTTTCGTTTTTCGTTTCTTTTACAGAGAGCATATGAAAAAAAATTTCAAATGGTAGGTATGGTACCACCATCGGGACCAAAAGAAGATTCATCTTGGTTACAATTAAAAGAATACGAGGTTTATCATATTACCATAATCATTTTATTAGAATAACAAGTTCTCTTTTTGTTCAGGCGACATTACAAAATCTCGATGCACATTTAACATCAAAAATAGCAATTCATAATGAACTTGAACGCATTCGAAAAGAAGTATGAATCATTGGTTTGATTTTTATTCTTAAAAGATTTTTATGAAAAATTATCTAATGAAATCTTGATAGATATCAATCTTGTAAAGGTATTATAAAATAGCCTGGATTAGGGAGGCATTGAATTTAATACATTTTTTGATGGTAATCGGTTTTTCTCTGTTTAAATTGAACACGCGGAATAACATATGCAACTTTTATTACGTGAGGATTACAGAAATATGCTTTTTTCTTCTAATAAATAGCTTCACGAATTAATGGCAATCAATGGTACTCGCGAAGAAAAAGCTCAACTTGATCGACGAGAATTCGATTTAGACAGTGAAGAACAAGAAAGACAACGTAAAGAAAAAGATGCTACGATTAGTAAAGTAAGTTATTTTAATGTTTCTTTTTTCTTATTTAATTTTCTCATATACAGATGCGTGATGAAACCATAACAAAAAATCTAGTTCGACTTATGAAACGAGAAGTTATAAAACAACAATGTTGGGATTCTATGAGTGTAAAAGGCCGATGTATTGAGGTATTTTTCTATCATTGTCAAGTTGAATATCGAATGTATTCATGAATTTAGGGTATCATAAATCCAATTCGTAAACAAGCAGCACCAATTGTTGTTGAAAATTATCCATTATTACCGCGTAGTCTTGAAGAAGTAGAAAATATTCGTCAAGTTATCGAGCGACGTCGTATTGAAATTGCGGAAAAAAAATTACGACGACAAATTTTTTCAGAAAGTTCAACTGTACACGAGACAAGTGTTGATGTGCCAGCGGTAAAGAAAATAAATCTTTCTGTTTCAATACTAAATATTTCTTTAAAGCGTGAAGATCCATCAACACTTGATAATGAAGAGGAACATCGTGAACAGAAAACACAATCAATTGCTTTGATCGGTTCGGTTAGGTAGCTAAACCAAAAAAAAAACTTTCATGTAATAATTATTTAACTTTCTTTTTTCAATTATAATTAGTAATGAATTTCAAGTTGATACATCAATACTTTATAACCAATTTGAATTATATACACCTGAGCAAAAATGGACACAAATTGTTTTATTAAATAATTTAATATATAAAATAAAAGAAGCGTTTAATAAAGAATTTGAAACTGCCTATCAACGTAAACTACAAGAATTAGCAAAAATACGTGAAAAAAACATACGAATTAAACAAATCAATGCAGATTTAGATGATACCACTCCAGTTTGGGAACCTGATTTAACAGAAAAAGAAAAGCCAATATTATTATTCGATGTCAAAGATAGCGAGGTGTGTATTTTAAATTTAAAAGATAATTTGCTATCGGACATGTAGTTGTTTCATGCTATATTAAAATTTGGATAATGTTTTGTTTTTCTCCCCTTATTTCAAGGTTAAAGTGGAAAGATATTATACACCAGAACAATTAAAACAATTAGAAGAACAACGATTAAATGAAGAACGTCGACGTCAAATGGAAAAACTTGATAATTGGCGTGAACGTGGTCTTAATGAAATGATGGGTGGTGTTTTGCAAGTTCGACGAGAAGATGAATTAAAAAAGGTTCAATTTGAAATTTCATGAAAAAAAAACCCAAATTCTTCTATTTATTTGTTTAGGAAATTCCCAAGCCACCATTTGCTGTCGAGAAACCAGAAGATGAATGGACAGAAATGGAAAAACAAGTTTATCAACAATATTTACAACGAGTTAAAGAACAACAAGAAGAAAGAGATAAATTACGAAAAGTTCGTTTCTATATTTCAGTTTTAACCCATACTTTTACTTTTGCTTGAAAAAAAGGTTTTATCTACAGAAGCCAGTAAAATTAATGAACAAATTCAAGAAAATTGTGATGCTTTTGAACAAATTCTAATTCAATTACATCGACGAAGAATTTTAGCACAAACAGCGGTTATTCAAGTAGATTTCTTGTTCTAATTATAAATGATCCATTCAGTTTTTTTTTCTTTGTTTCTATTACAGGAAGAATTAAAAATTAGTCGTTTGGTATTTGCTCTAGTTAAAGATCGTCTCATTGAACAACTAGAAGAAACATATGAAAAACGAGCTAAAACACTTGAAGGAAAAGTTCATGAACTTGAACTTTCGAAACGTGCTCTAGAAGATAGTCTTAATAATATTGATAGTGATAAACGACGATTGAAAGCTGATGACACATTTGATAAACAATTTCCTCGAGAATTCGCTGATGTTCCGTCGGCATTACAAGATTCTCTTAAACGTTTATTAACAAAACGACCTAAGTAAAGAACAAATCAAACTTTTGTACTATCTTATCCGTTGTTTTTCTTTTTGTCAATTTAGATTGAAACAGACGAAAACAGTCGATGAATTCAATCCGTATACAGCTCGACAAATGCGTTTACTTGAACTTGAATTTGATAAAATACAAGCCGATGCTGATTCATTTACGAATGCACCGCCAAGTATTGTTCGAAATATTTGGGAACGTTTTGTTGATTTTCGAAAAAGACGTGGTGAACTTGAACGAGACGTAAGTCAAAATTAGCTAGTCTATTGATTAACTCATACTAAACAGAGTATGAATTCAAAGATGACTAATGTCTGAGACGGAGTCTTTCAAATGCATCGTTCCAGCTAATCAGACGATTAAAAAATTCTTCTTTCGCGGCTTACAGTTGGAGTGATAACATTGAATATAATTTAATAACCTCGCTCTTCTAAGCATCGAAACCAGGACTAGGATAAAAAAATTAACTGATTTGATTGAAGCATAGTGCTGACACTCGAACTTTTTTTTTCTTAATGGTTGACTTCTTAGATAATGTATTGTGATTGTGCTGTTGTTTTTTTACCATCATTGGTTTCTTTCAATTCAGACAAACATAATCAGTAACAATGTAGATATTTATTTCTAATTTCAGTTACGACTTCAAGAACAGGAAGAACTTGTGATAAAAAATTTAAAAAATATTCGTGAAACTGAATTGACAAGAAAAAATATGGAATTTGAACAAATACAAAATCTTCTCACTGCGTTTGTTTGTTTAATTTGTTTGTTTAATTTCATTATTATCGTATTTTTACAGATCGAAAGATGCTCGTATTGATGATACATTTGATTTGTATGTACAAATTGTTCTTAAACAAGGCCAAATTGAAATGGAAGCACAACCAGCTGATCTTTCACCTGATCAATATCGAAATACTGATGTGGAACTTGTGAATCGACATGAAATTGAAGATTTAAATAAAGCCATTATTGTAATTATACTCCTTTTTAATGATTTTCTTTACTGTTTTCTCTATCAATGATCTTTCCTTAGGAATCAGCAAATTTAAAAATACGTCATATGGAAAAAACTAAGGGTGTTGTCAATGAATTACAATCGATGAAATGGTAAAAGACATAGCAAATCTAAACGCAATATACACTAACTACTGTGGATGTCTGAGTGTTTTGTTTTTTGAGAAGCTTTCAATAGTTTACTTCATAAATCGCTGCTTCATGAGTAGATCATGAGGTGAAAGAATGATTCAGTTGTTTTAAACTTTTAGTAATCATCGCTCAAACAAATTGAGCAAGAGAAAAATCTTAATTTTTGTTATAAGAAAAGGTTCTCCAGTACAAAAATTTGTCGAAGGTTTTTTCGTTCGAGAGTTTAAGAAAATTTTAATGAATCTAAATATCCATAGAAAGGAATTTAATTGTAGTTATCCATTAAATTTTTCTTCTTGTTTCAATAGGGAAAAAGAAAAGCTAACATTTGAAATAACTGATTTAAAACAACGCGCACAAGATATAACATTCCTTAAAGTAACAAGAAATGTTCAAGAATACTTAGCATGTCGAGATGATACAATATTCGAATCGCATAAACAACGTGAATTACAAATGTTAGAAGCAACCATTGAAAAAATGAAACAAGTTTGTTAATTTCTTTTTTGTCTTTTCAATCTATTTAACCGGTTGAATTCTTTTTTTATAGCGCTTTGAAGATCAAAAACACATTAAAGAAAATGAAATTCATAAATTACAACATAATAATTTATCTATTGCTAACGTAACACTAGCTGTCGATGAAGCCCTACAAAATGCAAATGTTAATCTATATGAAAGAAAAAATATTATTGATCAAAGAAGTAAATAAATCTATAATGATAAGAAAAAAAACACTAGAGGTAAAAATCGTTTTTTTTTGTTTGCTTTAGTTGTTGAACAATCAAAAGTAGAACAACAAGATCGTATTCAACAAGTAGTACGACGTCGTCGTCTTGTAGATTTAGCTAAAGCTCAAGCACAAGAAGTTGCTTATTTACGTGCTGAAGTTGAACGTTTACGTATGAAAACATTTCCAGCTCTCGTACAAATTGAACATTAAGTGTGATAAATACGTTTTTTTTTCTTTCTTTTACACATTTTATTTCACGTAAAACTCTAATAAATAATATTTTTAAAATTTCATATGTTACAGTCTGCGTAGTTTTGTTCCTTTAAGCTATACTAACTATATTAGTCATGACGTCTTCTGGATTTGTATAAGGTCCATTTTCAAAGAATTCATTGACGGTAGATTGATCTTGGTTGTTCGGCATTGAATTTAGAATAGCATGAAGAATTTGTTTACTGATTTGTTTCGTATTACTTTGCTCATCATTGCTTTCATTTGGCGGTGGTGATGTTACTGTTGATGTCGTTTTTGTTGTTGTCGCAAGAAGAACAGATTGTTTTTTACTTGATGCATGTTTCTTATGTAATGATACTAGAATTTGTTCAGGTTTTGGTGTTTGATAAACGGTATGATCTTCTTTAGATGTAAGACTTGTTGTTGATTTTTGTTGTTTTTTCTTTGGATGACCTTTATCAATTAATCCGCCACTTTCTTTTGACCATTGCCAACGTCGATCCAATAGTATTTTATCATCTGAACATTGACTTGAATAACGTCGAATGACATTAACTAATGATTGTGGTTGTTCTTGAGGAACATTCAAATTTGTTAAAGATGATTCTTCGATAAAAACATCTCCTTCACTTTTACATTCATCATCTTCATCATTAAGCTCGGAACGATGAGCATGATCATCCGTAGGACGAGAAAACCTTAAAATGAAATGAAACCTTTCAAAAAAAAAACAACAACACATGTAACGTTTAATATACTAACCGATTGTCATCTTCAACTTTACTTAAGATTTCTCCATCGGCACTTGAAAGTTTTTGATGTTGTTGTGTTTTATTTGATTGCCCTTCAATATTCGTGTTAGATTGTTTATTTTGACTGAGATTTTCTTCTGGTTTTGGTGATGTGTGATGATTTTTATTTTCTAATCGTTCTTCTTCACGATCAGACTCATTTTCTTCGTCAATTCTTGGTGGTGGCTGTGGCGATATTATTTCAAATTTTGATTCTTCACTAACGGTTGAATTTGGTACACCATAAACACGATTGTTATCAGATGATTCTTTTTTACTTTTAGCAGAAAAAGATGGTGTTTGATCTTTTGAATCGAATTTTTCTTGTTCACTATTTGTATTTTTTGTTTTATTATTTTTATTTGATTTGCTATTGGATTCATCTTGTTTAGTCTTTTCAGTTTCAGCTGATGTACCTTTATGTCCTGGAAGCCATCGATGACGTGTACTTGTTTTCGATGATGCTGATGGTTTTATTTCTTTTTGTTTTTGCTTTTGTTTTTGTTTTTGTTTTGTTTTTAGTTTTGGTTGAGATTTCTTCGGAACATTTTCATTGACACTAGATGTGCGTCTATCATGAGGCGTTTCTTTTCGATGTCGAGAACGAGATGCACTGGCTCGATGATGATTATTATTATTATTATGATGATGATGATGACGATGACTATGACCTTGCGGAAGTGGCAGTGGCATAGAATTAATGGCTGTAATGGAATAGTCTTCGTCATTGGCAGTTTTTTGTGAAGGTGTTCGTCGTCTCAAAATAATGTCTCCAAGAGCAGGTTCCAATACATGTGTTCCTTTTCTAGACTGACGACCCCCCATTGGACCAACACTAACATCCTGATGTCCTCGTGTTGGATGAATAAGACGACTTCGATGAGAACGAATATAATGTTGTTGTTGTTGTTGTTGTTGTTGTTGTTGTTGTGGCGGTGGTGGTGGTGTTCGTTCATATTGTATTGGCATAGGTGATATTGAATGTTGAATTGAATGTGTGATAGTTGGACTTAGCGCACGATGTGCTGCTGAATGAATAGGTGATGCCATAAAGTGCATTCGACTATTGCTAACACAGCCAAAAACACTATTGCCATTTAATTTTGCTGCTGCGTCAGCATGAGCTGCAGCTGCTTGCATTTCAAATGCTTTGATTTTTTCTAGTACATTACCATCTTTGACTGCTTTTTGTAATGTTGCATGAACTCGATCAGCTGTTTTGAATGGTGCACGAATTGAACGGCTAGATAGATGAAAGGAGAATAAATAATTGTAATACGAAAGAAATCCTATGATCTATCAACATTTACCGAGCGCGTGTAACATCATTGGTAACTGTGGATGGATGAACAGGATGGTAACTGCTTTTATTTCCTATTAAAGCTTTTGGAAGTACCTGACTCATCGATTTATGAGTAACTAATGGTGATCCAACTGAAACTGAATTAGCACTATTTGTTCTATGATCATCACTATTTACTACAACATTATGTTGTTCATATGTTGTTGTGTCTTCTGTATCCAAATTAGTAATTTTGTTAATTCCTCCTCCTGCTGCTTCTACTACTCCTGCATCTGTTCGAGATGCATCCATTAAATCAGGTTTTATTCTAGCATGAGGAATGGAAAAAAGTAATCGAACTCCATTGTATCGGCCGTTAGAAGGATCTCTACTATGTTGTTGATAAAACGGATTTGAATGAAGAAATTGTCGCATGTGTTTGAAATCAGTTCGATCGGACAATCCAAATCCCATTTGTTCATTCAAATGCATTCGCCAAATAGCCCAATCGTGTAAATTTATTAGATTTTTATGAGAAATACCACCTCCACCCCCAGCACCATATATTGACATATCAGCCGCACCGCCACCGTTTCGTGTGGCTGATCGATGTCGCGATGGTGATGCATGTTGTTTTCGTTTTTCACCGAAAATCAAACGTCCTTTTTTGTGTTAAATAGAATCAAATGAATATTTATTTTATTCAATTCAAATTTTGCTACTGTATTTTGTTATTTTACTCACCCAACATCGTTGGTTTGTTACCACCACCTCTGGTCATTAGCGGTGTCTTAGAGTATATACTGTTCAAATGACTTTGATCATCATAATATGCATTTGTCTTTTCGAATCGATGCAATGATCATAATCTTTCACTATTATTTTTCTCCGCTTTCTTCTTCTCTTAATTGTTTCGTGTCAAAAAGTCATTTCTATCGATCGACAGCGATTGTGAAGGCGGAAATTAATCGTTTGTATAAAAGTATAGATTTATTGGCCGAACTGTATTTCGACAAGAAATTTCCCGATCGAAAAACGAGAAAGAAATAGAACGAAAAAGATATATATAGAAAGGGATCAAAGTAAATTTGTACACATGCAACCCTTGACATTCTTTTACGCCTACTCTACTCATCTACCTTCGTCGATTGTTACATCGGCATGTCACCATAATCAAAACAGTGAACGGGCCATACGATATGTTAGTAAAAATTGTATGAAACAACTAGAAAAAAGGAACGTAATACTTTTGTCCTTTATAAACAAATATTAATCAAATAAGAGAATAGATCACGTTATAATAGTTATTTTTCAATGATTTTCAAATCTATAAAATGCTAAATAAAAGATTCAACATATTATTAATAACATTTATATTTATATGTTATTTTTTTTTCCTCTTGTGATAAAGTAACTGCTTTAGCTCTTCGTATTTGTTAGAGATTATGAAATTGAAGACTATTGTTAGATAAGTGTATACTACCAAGTTAAGTAAAACTATTTCGTTCAGTATTCGACTCAAGACTCAAAGTTCTTCGGATGCATTGCTAAGTTAAATGTTACGAATGACAAAATACATAAGATTGTAATAATTTTAATAGATTCTATCAAGTTCATTGAAATGCATTGTTATTAGTTTCAACGAAAATCGTCTTACTGATCTAGTCATCTTTATTCTTAATTGAAACAATGCATCTGATTATACAAATAGATAAATACATATATTGTTCGATATAAAGTATTCTTTAGTATCTCAACTTTTAAATTCTATATCCGACACTCATGCAGAATTTGCAAGCATTTTGGCATATTCTGCAGTTGTTTCCCATATTACTAATTGTAAAAATCAAACGTCTTAGATAGATAAATTCACTTTACTCATACAAATATTTCTGAACAAAAATAAATGAAACTTTCGTTATTTCTTTGCTTATTACTTGCATTTGTAGTGACTGAAATATTGAACGAAATATACTGTTAATTTTCTTGAGTAAATTCACTTACATCATTGACTAAATACATTTCAAATTGTAGACAAACTCAGCCAACTTTATCACAAAAAACGACTAAATCATTTGCATCAACAGTCTTCGTTCTCAAATGAAGTTCTGGAGTTCAACTGGAATATTTTTATTTGCATATTTTTTTCAAGAAAATATGTATAACATCATATCACAAAAACTGAAAATTCTGGAAAATGCATTGAGTAACCCAGAACAAAAAAATACTGAAAATCAATAATACACACGGAAAGTCAAATGATTCGTTATTGGGGAATATAGACAGTTGCTCGAAAGATATTTGCTCGCCGTATAGTTGCGAATGTAATTATACTTATTTAGAAAACACGTAAGAATTCATAGTTTTAGAAGAAAAAAATAAAAATTTAGAAAGATTTATTTACTATTAAGTTATAAGCCACCCGTGATTTCTAAATTATTCATTTGAATAAAATTAATAGGAATTATAAACACCAAGTTCCCTAAGAAAGTCATACTATTTCATAGAGGATACTATTATCCAAAAAGAAACGTAATTCATTTCCTAGCCGAAAATACTAAAGCAACATCAAAGCTCAGATAGGCTACTTGTGTTTGTTACACATCTGTTCTTATTTTTCATTTTGTGAAGATTAAATTAATAAGATTTTCTAATGAATCAAACTAAAATACTTGATAAAAATGCGTCGAGACAAAATGAGAATAAATTAGAATTTTTTAGATACTCAATACCGATCATGAAATGTTTCTTTTTTAGCTAGTGATTTGTCTTATAATTATTTTCGCATAACTATACAGAAAGTCAATATTTTCTGGGCAACTGTACTAAAAAAGAAAACATGGACGATCATATATATATATATCACATTCACATAATTGTGCAGTCTGTCGATTCGGCGATTGTATTCGCTTGTGTTTCATTTGAATTTTCATTTTCTAGTTCATTTGAATTTGTTTGATAATTTTCATCATCATTTTCATCGATCGTCTTATCCTTTAATAAAATACTTTGTCGTTGAGATTTGACCATTAAAAAATCTTGCTGACTAAGTCGATGTGAACGATGACGACTACTGTGTGATTTTCTATCCGTTGATGGCCGACGAGCACTTTCAATGTTGGAAATTTTCAAGGTAGGAGGAGGTAATTCATTATTTGCAACTATGAAAAGTAAACGACAATTGATGAAATTGTAAAAGAAATGAATATATATATATATAATTACTTCGTTCATTAAGTTTAACTAATGCTTTCACTATTTCACTCTTTTCTTCAGCTTGTGGATGATTGTAACTACCACCAAGTGAACCAGTAACAAGTACAACACGTGGTTGTTTTTGATGTTGTTCACAAAGCCATAAAACTTTACCCGATGGCATAAGACATTGTTTGAGACCTGAATATTTTTCTTCTAAGTCACAATCCATGATGCATCTACGTAAATATGCATACGAATCTTTGACTTCGATAGTCGTAGAATTAGAAATCTATTAATGAAGTAAAAGAAGAATTAAAATATAAGTTCATAGTAGAATCAAAAAAGAAAGCAATATATTCTTACTTCATTAATTTTTCGTAATTCGATTTCACCTTCTTTACTGGTAAGAATTTCTAACGGTAAATCACTTTGTTTGAGAAGAAGCATAATTCGTGATAAATATAATGCACTATTCTGTATTATAATTTGCTCACTAATTTCGAATGGACTTCCAGCTGTATGCCAATTTTCTTCGTTTTCACAAAGTGTGCGTATACATAGTTTCTTAACTTTGGTTTTGGGCGCTTCTTTTTCTTTCCTTTCATCATCGGCGTGTTCGATTTCTTTTTGTTCACGAGCCAATTGTTCGTCTCGTTGTCGTTCCGCTTCGAGATCTCGGTCTTGATCATTTTCTTGTTGTCGTTGTGCATTCATTTCAGTAGCCAGTTCAATGCGTGCTAGTTCTTGAGCAGATTTTTCATTTTCACTTACAAAATCAAGGGTAAATAAACGTGGATAGGCTCGAGCATTCATAGTGTCAGCAAAACCGGATGTTACACGAAGAAATTTACGTTGTGTTAATTCAAATAATTCCTGGAGACAAATAATATTTATGATTATTGATGGATAAGTTATTACTATTTTCGAAATTCGAACCTGATAAGCTGCAGTTGTTTTCTCTTCTGCAGCTGTTGTTTTGATGGCGTTCAATGCAATTTCTTTAGCTGACGAAGGTCGTTTAGGTAAGTTGCTTTGTATAGTTTCATAGATATCTTCAAAAGCGGCTGGATTTTCAAATTGAAAATTCACTTGTGGACATGTGAGACTACACATGCCAACTTCTGTTGTTCGCCATTTGTCTCCCATACCAAATATACCCAATACAACAGGAAGTCTCAGAGTATTTTTGGCAAATAAAAATTCATTACGACAAATTTCACTTAGGGTATATTCATCAGATACACATGCAATGACAACTTTTGTATTTTTTAAACCCTTTAAAAAGAATACAAAATAATAATGTGAACTTAAATAAAATGGCATTCGTAGACGCAATCCATTACTCGCTAGAATACATGAAACTTTTATATCTACTATCTACTCTTATTATACAAAATATATCAATTAAAACGTTTACGAAACAATCTTGCTCGCTTACTTTAAATCAATGCACTTCTCCTGTTAGATTTATCATTACTATACTAGATCTCAAATTACTATTTTATACTTTGAAAAAGCCATAAACACGAATGCTTCTTTTGTTCATCAGATAAAAACTACGAAAAATGAATCATCCTGGATATTTCTACTTGCAGAACGACTCGAATATTTTCACAGCGAAAAAATACTAACGAGCGCCTGTCTATTCGTAAAGACAAAATCTAAGAAATGAAGCCTATTGTCTTTGATTGTTTGAGTCAGATTTCAAATGAAATATGTCCTGATTGAATTGTGGGGGAAAGGTGCACAACTGAAAATCACTCTATTTTGTTTTCAGAAGGTATCAACTGAGGTTCACAATAAAAAGAAACAAATAAGAATATCTTACATGAACAATATCATGAAGTACACCAGATTTGCCTAGACGAGTTACATCCATCCAAACCTGTAATCCACGTTCTTCAAGATAATCCTATCAAAAGAATAATTATAAATTAATAAAAAAAAATATATATATATATATATAATTCAGAAAACAAAATACTTTTAAAGCTCTAGGATCTCCCCAACCAATCGATGTTCCAGTTGCTTTAGTACCTAGAAATAAAGTAAAGAAAAACAAAATAAGATATCCTACAATATGTAATTATGCCGTTTAAATACCTTTACTAACAGCATCATGTGAATTCATCCAACAATAACTTATAAAAACATCGGTTGATTGATCTCGCAATTGATTTGATTTAAAATTTTGGCCATTTTCCTGTTCAGTCATATCCATTATTTCTTTTATTCTATAGTCATATCGTTTTAGATTTTGCATATTAATATATAGTTTATCTGATAATGCAACACCAAGATCACTTTCTTTCCATTTCATATCATTGCCAAACAGAACGGGAATAATTGTTTTGCGCAAAATATTAGTGATGACTTGAAAAGCGTCATATAACTTTTTGTTCTCAGGATTATATACTAATTCATTTGAAATACCAAATAGAATAAATCGTGCTTCTTTAATAACTAAATAATGATTTTCAATAGTGAAATCTTTCATTGTTTCGGGTGTCCAAACAGTTAAACCTTGTTCTAAATTTTTATGAGAAAAAAGAAGTAATAAGAGCCCAGTGTTTTGTTTTTATGTTTTCAATTTTACTTGTTAAATCATCTTTTATTTTCCTTGGATCAACTTTAATTTCGATTTCTGATTTTGTTGGAATATGTTCTGGCGGATAAAGATATGCAATATCAACTGCCATATTTTGTTTATAAGATTTGAGATCACGTACAGAATATTCCAAATGTAAATCATAATTACTTTTACTATCTGGTGGAATCAGTGCTTGTACTATTGTAGTAAAATACATGCATGAATGTTGAATGTATGCAATAGAGTTTCGAAATCTTACAATCAGTAACAGATGCAACATGAAAAAAACGGTGACATTGAATTGATGGTGCTTTCAGTTCAATAGCTCGATTGATAAGTGAAGATGAAAATTGCCAAGGTTCGTTGATACGCTGAAAGAAAAGAAAATATTTATTGAATTATAACGATGAACGATCCTACTGCATCAAGACAATCCGGACATGGAAATGCAATATCATAGGTAACACCAAAAAATGATTCATTGACAAGACCTTCAAATACTTCATGAATTAAGAACAGAACATTATCTGGTCGAACACCTTGGATTTTGATCACTATATGACGATCTGAAAAAATACCAATGTGATTATAAAAATGAAATAAAATTTCGAAACAAACCATCTGAACGAATTATAAGTGCTCGATGATTATTTTTCAATAGTAATGAACCATAACGCCATATTGTTGATTTATCAGAAAATTGAAAAAGACGAACTTGGGCTCGATTAAATAAACCAGCTATAGAAAAAAAATAATAATAATTACAGATATACAATTATTTATATACATATATTTAATTCGCTTGAGTACGAATTGATCGTGCTATATTTATATACAGAGCTCAAATAGATTCATGTTATATTTAATAGAGCTAACAAACTTAGAACCGTGTGAAAACTATAGTTCTATGTTTTTTCCTGGATCACCTCTATAGTGTTCTTTCGAAAATCTATTCATAGAGTGAACTTCGTTAACTTGTGTACGGTCGATAGAACATACCTGGTAAATAATTAAATGTATAAATAACTTTCATCTCTCGTAGTTCTGTTTCACTAACATCCTCCCATGCGTACTAAAAATATTCAATTGTAGTTAAGTGACATTAACCTTTGAATCAAACTATAAGAAATAAAATCGTACACACATACCTCAGGTTCTTCTTCAGGTAAGAGACATGGTACTAAATTCATATTTTGATCAGGCACTGGAAATGTTAAATCGAATGCTTCAGTTAATTTCAAAATCCAAGGATGTAAATGTGAATCATAATCTCCCCATATAGTACTGATATCTGAATGGAATAGACGTCCATTTTTAACAGGACTATCTCGAATGCTTACAATACAGGCCATAACATTAATAATCCACTGTGGATTGATTACAACGTAATTTTTCAAATATTCCGATGAAAAATATTGTAAAGAACCAAGATCATGTAAGAACTGTATAGATTGAAGTACTTCACCTTCATCAAATATACCAGCATTATGAGCGATGTCGGCGACTTGATTATATTGAAGTATATCTTCATTACATCCAGGAATTAATGTTTCAAATGAAAGCCATGCTTTTGGAATTAGTTCATCCATATAGGGTAACGCTAATGTTGTTTTAATAATGCTGTCAATTAATTCACTAACATTATCACCTGTAGATGTACTAACATTGAAAAAGCCAGTTATTTGAGGATAACGTCGTTTAAGATCATCTTGACGTAGATCAATACGAGATACGAGATCTGAATGTGTGCCAACAACAAATATGGGCGCATTTGGAGCGTGACAACAAATCGAAGAAAGCCAAAAATCAAGACCAGCATGTTCTGCACCAAGACGAATATTCCATGCAAGTACATAAACAGCTTTCTTAGCCAGAAAGAACTAAAGATTTATGAGAGAAAAACATAATGTTAAACATGAAAAAGAACAATTTTTATATTTTACTTGATGAGTATGATAATAAACTGATTGCCCTGCAAAATCCCATACACTAAATTCCAGAAAATCATCAGGTTGACTCAATGGAACTTTCCATTTGACAATATCAATACCATCGGTAACTTCCGGGGGCTTATCGGAATGCGATTCGAGAAATGCACGTACTAAACTTGTTTTACCGGCTCCACCAAGACCGACTAGCATGAGTTTTGTTCGTTTGCATGGTGTAGAACCACTAATTAACCGTTGTAAAAATGCCATCGTTTGAGTGTGTCCACGACGTGTTATTTCAATGGGTGGTGTTTTCAATGAGGCACACCCAGTCAAATTAAGTTCTCTCAGTGGTAAAAATCCAACTTCTGCACTCAATGATTCAAGTTCAATACAATAATTTAAATTAAATATAACTAAATTTTTCAAATTTTTAATTGCATCCGGTACAACTTTAATTCCTTGATATTCAAGGCTAAGCTCAGTTAAATTGTCAAGATGAAATATCGCCGACGGTATACCCGATATATCAGTCATGAAGGATTCTTGTTGAAAAATATCTAATTCATTTGTAATATTTGATGGTTCAACAGAAGATCGACCAGAAGTCGGCTGAAAATTTGAAAAAAAAAAGACAGACTAAGAAAATAAAACTATTTATCTTACTATCTTCGCATTCGATGGCCTTAAACGTTGAATATAACGATACATATGTGCATTCATTAGATTAATTTCTGAATATGTTAAAACACCATTTACGTCTTCGTCATACATTCGATAGATTTTCTCTAATTCATCGTCATCCAGAAACGCAACAAATTTTTTAATAAATGAATCATTTTTAACAACTTCATTAACACTCATTCCAGCAACACCCCACCAAGCAGCACCGTTCAATGTTAATTTTGTTAGTTTAGCTCGGGCATCTGTTGCTAACGTTTGTGGCAATGTTGTTAATATACTTTCTGTAATTAATAAACTTTTTAATTTCGATGAAAATTGTGTATTTGGATCAATTTCATTCAAACGACCAAGTCTCGATAAGTCAACATTTTGTAATGATTTTGGCGATAAACAATTTAATGGTAATGTTTCAAATGGATTATCAACAAGTTTTAGATACGTTAAATTATTTAAATATTGAAAATCTACTTGCATGGCTGCAAGATTATTATTTTCAAGTGAAAGATATGTGAGATATTTTAAACAATATCTATTCTTATTATTTAATTGAAAACGATCAATAATGATATTTTTTATATCGATTATTTCTAAACCATTAAATTTAAGAAAGAATTCATCATTTAATATTAGACCAGTTTGAAGTATATTTTTGTCTTGTTTATATAATTCAAGGTAAAATATACTTGCTGAATAATTTCCAACTAATTCAAAAAGCTTCTGTAATGATATATCCATTCGTTCTTTAATTTCATCTTTGCGAAGTAAACAACAGTAGTAACATTCACCATATTTACCGAATTGATTTTCTCTTTTTGTATTCGTTAGATTTGTAGATTTGATTGCTATTGAATTAAGACCAGTATTAAGACTTGTATATATGTCGGGATCATTGTAGCACGTATAAAGAACCCTATTATGACTTTGAACTTGATTTAATGTTGATGGACGTCTATTAAAAAAACTTGTGGAATGAAAACATGTAATATAAGCACTTAGATCTAGCCAGCGTCGCATATAATAATCAATAAGATATATATCGAATGAGTTATCATTATTTGAAATTAATTTTGATGTCGACGGTGCTATTAAACGTTTCTTGTAAAGAAAAAAAAAGAAATAATTGTTCGGACAGTATATGAGAGATTTAAGTGTGAAACATTCTATGGTTACTAGCAAGGAGCTTGATTTATTCTATCCATTTTGGTACATATTTTTCGAACGATATGTTTACTTAATCTACTAGAATTGACATCAGAAAGTAGTTCATATATAGTAGAAAGAGCAATTATTGTTTCGAACAATTAGTAATTCTTCTGTGAGATCATGTTGAAGAGTATAAAATGATGAAAAGCAAATAAAAAAGTCGTAGACAATCAAATTATTTACTTGATTTCGAACGAGATCCATAGCAGTTAACATACATATTGTAATTAATGATGAATTAAGATCACTTTTGGGTAGTTGACCACCTTCAGTATCCATTAAATGTGCACCAGATATAATAGTAGCTGAATCGAGTGGAGAAATACCTAATCGAATAAAAAAGATCACTAATGAAAATAACTTCTCGAGCAGAGCTCCGCGTGGGACATCCCATGGGACGGGATGGGACGAACATTTTTAGAAAATTTTAAGCAAACAAGAAAGAATTGAAGTCTCGTTCGATGTGATTCTATTATATGCTTACTATCTTTATCCATTAAAATTATGTTTATTGGCGTAAGTGACCGCTTTCAAATTGTATTCTCATATTTTAAAACATTTTCGGTATATGTTGTTCAATTTACCAAAAATATTTTTAAAAGACGAATATAAACTGGTAAAAGTCATCTAAGACAACGACCTAAGTTTTTGATGGATAGAGATAGTATGCATATCATAGAATCATATCGAAAGAGACTTCGATTCTATTTTATCTGCTTAAAATTTTCTAAAAATATTCGTCCCATCCCGTCCCATGGGACGTCCCACGCGGAGCTCTGTTCTCGAGAATATTTTGTTCTACTTCGATGATTGCATGTTAGATGTACAATAACATCTGATGAGTTTTGAAATTGTTTCAAACATGGATACGTAAAAGCTGCTAGATCAAATGGTGTTGGCAATAAAACTGCGCCAGGATTAGTTGTTGTCGTAGGACTACTGAATTCCATATGATGTTCATAGAGTATTCTATTAACGATTTCATCTTGAATGATTGTATTCATTTTATGATATCGAACTCGTACATTGTAATAATGACGACACGAAAGAGAAGTAAAAGCAGCTTTTGTTACACCATGAGGAAAATAATCGGCAGTCATGCCTTCCGTTTGTACCTAAAAAATTCCTTTTTTTTTATTATCATTTCATATAGTATAATGTCAATATTATCAACTAGCTTTGAATCTGTTATAAAATACAGAATCGCAAATAGTCTATATATTTTTTCTTTCTTTTGTAATTGATTCGATTATTTCTCATGTAGTCTTATGCTAACTAATACGAGCAATAGCAACAACTATTTTTTTTTCCATTTCTTACATAGCTGAAACATTCAAGTGGTACTGGTTCTTGATCTTTTTCTGTTAAATAATTACGCCAACTAAATATACCATCATAAGCTAAAAGCAAATATCATTTACTAATCAATTCAAATTTCTGAAAAAATAATTTTACATTTTGGTTTATCGAAACGTGTAAAAGTAAAGTGTGGATTTGATTTAGCTGGGTTGGGATTGTTGTATAGAACACGTTGAACATATTCCCAATAGCCACACGGATGAAGATCAGTATTATCAGTTTCAACTGTATAATCAAATGTTGATGTCCATCCATCAAAATTAATTCGTATACGATTATCATCATAGACTTCAACTAAAATATTTTTTTTTGTCAACTGAAGAAAAAATTTTAAAAGCAAACTGCTTACTGATATTAGCAGCAGCTAATATATATGGATTTTTACGATCCTTAGCTTCAACACGCATACCAACTTTCCATGGATTTTTCTTAGTGCTTGATGTTGCAGGAGCAATTATGGGTGTATCCTAAGTAAAACAAAAATGTACTTTACGAGAAGTTTCTCATTATTAAATACAAACAAGTTCAGATTTATGATGACGAATAATTAGACTAATATTTCGTTGAGAATTATGAATGCCTGGACTTTGTACAATCGGTTGAAATATTGTTTGAGTTGATTTACGTTTAACTGTTTGACGTGCCCATGGAACATCATTTATCGAAAATACGAATTCGAAAAAATTCTATTCATAGAAAAAAAGAATCTCATTCGAATGGAAAATCATAGAGCGAAAGAAATTCTACCGGCTTATCAGTAAATAATATATCAATACGCAATCGTAAACCACTATAAAGTTCTTGTAATTCTCTTTTTTTATGAGCTTTATTTTTTGCGCCTTTCAAACCGTTTATACCACCAAAATTACGAATCTCGTCTAACAATGCTCCTGTATTAATCTAAAATTATTAAACATAATAAACAACAATTAGAATCATTTCGATTCGATTTGACATACTTCTTGTGAGTGTTGAATATCTGAAGTTTTTTCTTGTGGTGATCGTTCAGTACCATATTCAAAAAGTATTTTTTCATCATCTTTTATCTCGGCATTATTCCTAGAGAAAAAAAATCAATCAACGATTATATTTGTTTGTTATAGGAAGAAAAAAATACTCTATTCATAACTTACATTAAACATCCAATTTGAATCGATGATAATATTGGTATCTTTTGATCTGTATCCTCTTTATCGGCGCTTAAAAATATGACTTCAAATGTATTGCATCCATCTGGTCGTACACTGTATTTTCCTGTAAATGAAAGTGGATTGTCACCAAGCTGAAGTATTAATAAGCCCGATTGATCCCGGTTAGTATCGACTTCTTGTGTATTGCTTTTCTTTTCTGTTGTACGGCGTCCAGGTGATAATATCGTACAAGCATCCTAAAAATGAACATTTTAAAATAAAAATTAAAGTTTATAATTGAAAAAGAAATCTAATTTTTTTTACATAGAGTGACTTGTTTGCCGACGGACGAAGGCCACATACAGAACAAGCTGAATTATGTGTAGGTGAAGGTAAATAATGATAAAGTGCCAAATGTTGCCATTGATGATACATGAATTCATTGCCTATGTTTTTAAAATAAGTTCATAGTTAGAAAATTCGTTTTTGTTCGATTTACCATTTATTGCTTCGAAATTATTTGAAGAACTTTTAGATTTATCTTCAACCTACATATGTGAAAATAAAGAGTTAGATTTTTTCCAATAAATTCTCTACGATAAAAATTACTTTAAAGGCGTAATCATGTTTGAATAGAAATGCCCAGATAATAACATAATATTCTCTAGCAACGTATTGAAGTGATGCTTGAACTAATGTGGCTCGTGAATCTGTTTCATTACTGGGTTGACTTAAATTAACTGTACGAAAAGTAACGCTAATACCTAACCGTACATAAAATTAAACAATAGTTTATCGAGTTTCTAAAAGTAAATTATACCCGCATTGTGATTAGTTTGATAATGATATTGAAGTAAAATTTCTATTGCTCCTTCTTGAATTAATAAGAAATATTTTGAAGCAAGTAATAGTTTTTGAGATGGAAATAATTTGTAAAGATGCAACAGAATCGATTCATTACATGGATGTAACAAATGAAAATAAATATCCATTTCATGTTCACTTTTTGGCCATGATGGACTCCAAACATTATTCTAAAATAAATATAAAGGATTTATTTTATTTTCTTTAGATTATCATCTATTTACTAAAGGAATCGGTGATTCAGATGACATGGAATTAAAAAGAACAAACATATTATCATCACTTTGATCTACGACTGACACTGGATAAGCAATATTCCATTTATTGAATAACCATTGAAAGAAATTCATCTATGATTAAAAAGAAATAGGATTTTATGAGAATAAAATAAAATATGATATAATACATCATTTCCATTGGCTTTTAATTTATTAAAATCTCTTCTTGAAAGAATTCGAATATCGGTACCAAGAGTTTGTTTGAATTGTCTTATAATATGTTCAGTTTTTCTATTACTATGCGTTTCCATGTTGCAAAGATTATTAATTATATTACAAAACCATTCTATATCCGAAATAAAATATGATTTACCACTTGACACTGAATAAATATCAAGAACTTGATCCTTAAAAATCATAGAAAATGCATTTAATCATTACGAGAAAAAATGAATAAAAAGTTGTTTTTATTTACAATAACTAATTTTTGCACATAATAACTTTGAGCTAAATTTGTTGAGTTTTGTTTTGCTGAATTTAAATGTTGTTCTTTTGCTTTATTATCTAAGTGATTAACAAGTTTTGTTATTGGTTCTTTTGTTTCAAAAACTTTGTTGTTTTCTTCATTTTCAATAAAATTATCAATACTATTAAATACATGTAAATTTTGAGAATATTTAATTGAATCTTTCATGAAACGATCTTTGATTGACGCTAAATCCTATGAAAGAGAATTCATGTTATTTTATTGACAAAAAAAAATCTAATAATCTTACATTTTCTCGAAAAATGAATGTTTGATCTTTAGTTAATTTATTTTTTAATATCGTACATTTGGTTTGAACATGTAATAGACTAGTAAGATAATGATTTCGACGAAAATCATCATTCTCTGATCTATGAAAAATTTGAATAATTACAACTAGACGTTTCTATTAATTCAAAATTTAATTAAATACTTACGAATATTCTACTTTTTCATCGATAAATTGAGAATAAAGTTCATGAGCTGATTTACACATGTTGTCCAGCTGTAAATGGATATTAGAGAAAAATTGTTCATCAGATTCTGCATTATTATTAATAATCAATCGAAGTTGTTTTTTTTTCTAAAATTTATTAAAATCAATATGGTCATCTTTCTTTTTTTCGTTTCTAATTGTTTACCAAAAATGTAAATGCTCTAATAGAATCCAGTGAGAAAATACATTTGAGTACATCATGAACAGTCGAAATAACCATATAGATTATTTTCGGATGAAATGCCGTAAATAATTCTTTGAACAGGATTGACTTGAAAAATTTATGATAAAATAATCTTCGTTTTTCTTTGGTGAAGATATAGATATAGACTTACGTTAGCACATTCAAGGACTGATACTTGACATTCATCATGTTTTGATGATAAATAGTTAAGTAGCATTGGTGAACTTTCTTTTGAATTTTTCATATAATTTATAATCATTTGTTGTGATGATAACATTGAATTAATTGAAGCATTAGTGTGATAGATAAGTACTTTTGTTATTGACTTTTTTGTACTCTTCAACATATGGAAGTATGATATTGTAAAGATTTAATTGCTTTTAAAAAGATTTACTTTTCCGAAAAATGGTTCAAGTTTGATCATAGTACTATCAAATAAATCACTTTTGCTTTCTATTGTATTATGAGCATGTAACATTAATTCAACATTCTAAAAAATCAACATTTAATTAAAAGTTTCATAACTAATTCACCCAGGATGAGAATATTTGTTTTAGAAATCTTACGGCATTGATTTTTCGAGCAGGATATCTTCTAGTTATCTCCTCAATATAATCCATAGCCAGGGGTGTTAAATGTGGACACGCACGAATACGAATTGTGTCAAGATAAGGCCAGTCGAATTGACTCAATTCATAAAGATGTGCATCGGTCAATAATAAACTTCCATCACATTCAATTTTGCCTGTTAATTTAGCATGTTCAAGAAAATAATCCTACTCAAAATAAAACGATTTTTTGTATATAGTTTTTAATGACTTACTTTGAAATCTTTCATTGAATCATTTTGAAGTTTCTCTTGGAAGATTTCATTGAAATTTTGAGTAGTTGTGATGGGTGGCAAGGGGGAATTTTTATTATGGAGATCTGGCGATGTATTCTCATACGTTTGTTGTTGTGGAGTTGTCGCTTTCACTGCAACAGAATCTGGTCCTTTAGTCGTTATTTTCGTACCCCCTCGAACTGAAGATGATCTAGACTCTTCTGCACCATGGCTACTGAAAGGTTCATTGAAAAATTTAGGTTCCGGATTTCTCTTTGATACTTTTGATTTCGAAACAAGTTGTGTCTTCTGTTCGACCAATGATTCACTTGATTCTTCTTGTGCAGACGTTTTCATTTCTTGTAGCGATAAATGATTTTTTATTTCTTGCTGTAATAATTGTTGTTGGCGCTGCATATCCGAAATCTGACCAGTATCATCTTCGTTTCTGTCATGAACTTTGGATGCTTCTAATTTTACTTTTCTTTTCTTGGTGCTTCTGGAGTTGTCAGCCATGATTATAACAATCAGTTTTTTTCTAGCTTAAAAATAAACTACGCTGAAAAATTTTTTATACTTCTTATTTTATCAACATTTGTTGACACATGGAGAATGGCATGGTGATCGTGGTAACGACAACAACATAACAGAACGAATGAATCTACTTTTTATTGGCTCATGTGTTTGCAAGTTTTTCTTTTTCTTTTTGTCTTTAGATTTTGCTTCTTTAGAACCTAATAGGTTTTCATTTTTTACTTTTCTTAATTATCATCAACATCCCTTTGTGTTCTTCAAAAGACTATTCTTCTATTGAGTCATCGAGTGTTGCAATAAACAGCGTTGTTACGAGAGGATAAAAATATTTCAATAGTTAAAATATCATTCTGACTACTGTAGGCAACTATGCCAATTATTTTAGTTAAATAAACATGAAGCGCAATAACATGATGAATATTTAAAGAGAGATTATCAAGACATTCATCTATGAAATTTTTATACCAAAAAATAGAGATGAAGAAATGTCGCAACCAAGAATAGAATACATGAAAAAAATAATTTTACATTCAAATCGTTCATTATGCTTTTCGATCTAATTTATCAATAACTTGTTTAATAAATTCATCACTTAGTTTATAAACACATGCTTCATTTTTCGACGAACAACGACTGAGACCGATGACACGTATAGCAGGATAAAATTGTTTCATCGTTTGTTTAGCTGGATCGAGGTCAATTAATTGTAAATGACGGAAACCTGTCACACGCAATTTATTCCATCGTTTGTATGCCTTCGATTATCAATAAACATGTTCAAATTTTGAATAAAACATAAAGGTTCTTACCACACAATATTTCGAATGATCTTGATCAGGAATCCAATAAACAACAATGTGTATATTATATTTTGTTAAATTTTTCTCGAAGTCCTATTACAAATGAGTAATAAAAGTAACTTTTCAAACTACTTCAACTTTTAAAATTACAAAAAGCATTAGAGTCCTTCTTTTTTTTTATGTTATTAGAAAACCGTTTTCTTGAAAATGCGCGTTTGCATCTCGAATCAGAGAAAGAAGTTCATTACCCCAATTTTTGATTCACCAAAATCGCCAATAACAGAATTTGAAAATATAAGACCACGACCTCGAAACCAGAGAGGATATCGGTTAATCGTACGAACAGTTGTAGCTGCTCCACCTATTGTATAATTAGTATTTCATTCAAATAAGAGCTAAAAAAAACTTACCACACTGAGCAACAACACTAACTGAATGTCGAAGATGAAAACTTGAAAGAACAGCAATGAGTATTTCAGGTCCATGTCGTTTCCAACTTGTTTGGTCTAAACTACGGCCACTTGATAGACCAAAACCAGGTAAATCGATCAAAATGATAGAATATTGACATTGTTGACTCAATTGATATGCTAGTTTTATCCAACTGTGATTTTTTTAAGTCAAAAATAGAAAACAATTGCAAACCGATAAATAGAAATATCATACTTGGTCCAATTTCTAGCTGGACCGAATCCATGAAGAAAAAGAACACATGGTTGATTTTCTCTATTAAAACTAATGATTAGAATTATAACTATGAATATTATTAATAGCCTACGAACTTCAGATAATAATTGCCATTTATTGAGAATTCAACTTTATCGACTTTGACCAAAATTGTTGTACTATGAATATTGTTAAGAAGCCATGAAGCTTCGGCTTCATCTTGAAAAATAGTTACCGAATTGAATAGTTCAGTTGCTTGAGGTGATAAACTTTCACAATCTCGTCGTTCAAACACAACATCTTGTACTGTTGATAATTCAGATTAAAGAAGTGTTAGCGATATAATAAAAAACAGCAAACTCACCTAATGATCGACAAGAATCAATCGGATCTGAATAAGCATTTTCGCCAGATTCAAATTGAATGTCTACTTGAGTTCGAGACGGAGAGAAATTTCGTTTTCGACTTTTAGATATACGTCTGATCATTTTGTGAAACACGATCTGAAAGGAGTGTTGAAGTATATAGGGTAGAAATTTGGACCCATCCTCCGGCCGCCCCCCCCCNCCCCCCCCCCCTCCTACAGACCGTTACAGAAAAATTAATTAATCAACTAATTGGTTAATTAATAATTATTAAATTTCTCTGTAACGATCTGTGATGGTTTCTAGAGACTTCATACATCATAATACAGACCGTGACACAGAAGCTCCACAGACCATCAGTGACCGTGATAGACGAATTTCAGAAAAGAAGTTTCATCGTGTCTCACATGTTAATTCCACAAGGATTGCGCTAACAGTTTTTTTTCTTGTGTTCATCAGATCTCACGGGACTTGCCACGATACTAACCCAAGTAGGAAAAGAAAACACAACGATAAACATATAAACACATCCATCCTGAACTAATATCATTTATGGTACGTTTTTCGTAAGTGAACTGTGAAAAACAGTAACTTTTATGGCAATAAAATAACTAAAATTTCTCATAATACTGAACGCACTAGTAAACTCCCATATACGATCGGATTATTCTCCATAAGTAGCTGTATAAATTTTGTACTTTTCGACTTAAGATGATATAATTACATGTTACAGAGATGATGTCAATGATTTATTACTTTTGAGTCATAGGTGTTATTGTTATGAAGAGTGTCAAGTCTTTCGTTGCAATCACTTTCATGAGTTCTACACTATCCAAACTGATGTTAAAAGAATATAGTTAGAAATGCTGTTCCTCCTATCTACAAAAATTTCTAGTGGTATTTGCACTTAAATCAACCCGAAATGTGTTAAGTACGATATTTAATAGCATGCGATCTGAAATCTGATCCTATATAAAAGTTCTTGGTACAAACTGATACGATCGAAAAACAAACGTATATGAAATAGTTACCACTGTATACTTGAAAACTTTCACTGCTATCCACGAATATTGCTGAAAAAAATGATCAACCTCATCTATATAAATATCTATATTGCTATCTAAAAGTAAGAAATATCGCCGAAAGATTATTCTGAATAATTTGAGTTATTTCTTATCGAAGGCAGTAGGATTTGTTTTATTACTCATCGTCAATAGTTTCTTCTTGTTGCCTGATGAATCAAACCTTTATATGATCCTTTTTGTTTTTTATGTAATTCTATTTTTATCTTCAAATAAAGATGCTGTTGTGCGACGTTTAATTAATATCAGTAGGGTATAAAGATAAAAAGAGTTTGTATATCTCATGACTTTTTACAACTTTTCAGCTGAGCTGTAGTTTATCATGTTGCTAATAGGAGCGACCAGAGTAGATACTGAAACCTTATCATCGTAGGTTTTTGTAATATTTATTTATAATTGTAAAACTTCTCCATTGAGACATTTAACGATGAATCAGTATCATTTTGCTTTCTTGTTTTTCTTATTGAAATGCTTGTTTTTGTGTATGTCCAAAAGTATATACTTCTGAGAATAATCAAGTTAGACTGCTGTCGATCTTCCGAGCAAGCCACACTCTGAATATATTATGAGATACTTGTATTCTAAGAAAAAGAATCACATAAGTATCAATTCTTACAGAGTTACTGAAAGAAAAAGTTTGATGTTGAAGCAAGAACAAGTAGCTACTAATTATTTTAGTCATATTCTAATAAAAGTACGTTGGTATCTGACAGAGTCCAGAAATATCCAGAATCGGATTTAGCGATCTATTTCAGATTCTATTCTAAAGACAATCGTTCTAATATTGGCTACTCCGATGTATCTATGTGAATATTAATTCACGAATAATATGCAAACTAAATAAACATTTGTTCTTTACAAATATCTTTAAGATCATGATTGAACACATCAGCAGCTCGAAAAATTCATTTAGATCATTTTTTGCAGCTTAGACAATAAAATAGTGTCTTCATTTCTGATAAAGAATAGAGTTCAGTAAACTAAAAAAAACTAAATAATTTATCCGCATTGACTTCATTTAGAGATGAGACTATTACTCAAAGACTTGGCGGTCAAATTAAATGTATTGTCATGAAATTTTTAGCCACCACACCATACATCTCATTGCAATCAAAATGTGAAAAATATACTGAATTCTATAGATGGAACAAGACCAGAATCAAATATCTAGCTGAAGTTAATATAACACATATAAATGGTACAGAAGTTATCGTAAGAAACGATTTACCGCGCCTACGGCTCTGTTTCTGAGTGCGAGTAAAAGAAACTAACAGATTCCGGTTCGATTCGATTCGGTTCCCGATTGCAATTTTCTGGGAACTACTGCGCTCTGATTATAAATCAAATCTTCTTCAAACTAACAACAAGTTGTTCTAGTAGACGATGGTAGATGACGAACACAAATGTACTTTTCGGTTAAAACATATATTTTTTAGCAATTTCTCTACGACTATTTTACCGATTTGCAAAAATAAAGAAGAATTCTATTATCTTTCATGAATATTCCTTCGCATTTTAATACGAATGTCTATCGTGATACTTACGTAATTCCTTTTCATAAAATAATATTGTTGCTGTACATTTCTTATTGTACTTGTCACATGTAATCGTGGCAGTTCAATCGTTTATAATCTCTTTAAGAGCATTTTCATTTCTTAGAAAGTGCTGGAAAAGCGTTAAAATTGTCTTTTGGATTAAATCTACTCAAATATTGTTTTCAAGTTCTTCAATTTTTGTTTTCAATGAATCTACGCATTCACCTAGTTTTTCCAAAAACATTCATCAACTTGTTCTGAAGCCGACAAATAAAACTATCGATATTGTTTCGGTCATAACTTCGAAAGAATTCATCAAATCACATTCAATTTTTGATATTCCTATGATAAATTCTAGTCCCATTGATAGCAAGATTATCTTATTGTCGTCAACCATTTCGGACAATAAAGCAACACATCATATTTTTTTTT